>JASDQU010436057.1:7940-56646 GCA_032191745.1 Picea mariana
ACGTGTGAAAGGTCACAACTGGCAGGGCCGACCTCTCACTCTGGGTGGGTAAACCCACCTTTAATTAATTCTGGGTCTTCCATAATAACTGTTGGAGCCGACTTCTTATTCTGCCTTTTGTAATTGCCCGATGACCAATCCGCAAAAGGGGATTTGGTCCTTATACAATTATCGACATGATTAATCCTCAATGAGGATTAATCCAATAACAATAATAATAATAATAATAACATGATTAATCCGCAATGGGGATTTAATCCAATAATAAAATAATAAGAATGCTCTTCGCAGTTACATTATTTCAACAGACCTACCCCATAATAGTGAGTGATATGAAAAGGTTATATTAGATTGATAATGTCAATACATGTTATGGTGATTAGAAAGTATCCTTCCATATATAGGATATTTTCAAATGACCAAATTGTTTAGAATGGTCAAAGTTTATGTAATTTATATATGTTGATTTTGTGAAGTTATATATCCATTTTCCCTGTGTTATATATTAAAATTGAAAAAAGGAAAATAAAACCAAAATGGACATAACAAATTTCTAATTATATAAATTGTCATTTTGAAATAATAACTATATACAATGGTAATGACTTTTGGTTATTAAAATCCTTTATCCACCATTTATATGTTTTTAATCATTGACTAGAACATAAAGGAATTATGATCTTACATAAGCTTGATAAGGGAAAAGACCATGTATCTTAGAACAAAAAGATAAGCTTAATAAAGTGTTTTAGACACTCTAATAATACAACCCAATTTAAATTATAGATTCTTATAGTAATAATCTTTCACATAGAATCACAATCATCTTAATACCACAACCATATTGAAAGTATCACTATAAATACATAATCTCATCATAACCTTTATAGGTAATAATGACGTTCGCATAACTACCCAACAAAATTTTCCCAACGCAATCCTTACATAGATCTCAACTCTTTTCTTGTTTCCCATGGTGAGAGTATTATAGTTTTTTTTTTTAATAGAAAAAGGAATTTTCTTGTTTCATGGTGAGAGTATTATAGTCTTCTATAGAAAAGAGACGAGTAGATGACAACAACATCCTTACATAGATCTCAACCCTTTTCTTGTTTCCCATGGTGAGAGTATTATAGTCTTTTATAGAAAAGAAACGAGTAGATGACAACAACGTAAGATTATTCGAATTTCTAGAAACTAATAGCTAAAGAAAACATGTTCTAATAGTGAAAAGACACCCTTCATATAAAAGCAAGGCTACTAGGTTCATAATCATTAGAGACAAGCTCGTGGAATCTTTTAATAAGAACAGTTTAAGAATATATAAAAAAGACTTATCACAAACTAAAGGGTGGTATGAAAGGTTATATTGGATTAATTATGTCAATAAATGTTGTGGTGATTTAAACATATGTTTTTCAAAGGTCAAATATTTACAAATTACTAACTTTTAAATTCTGTAAAAGGTTAAATATTTTCAAATTACTAACTTTTTTAAAATATGTTGTTTGTAATTCTAAAAAGTTTTTAAAATACTCAAATTATATATATATATATATATATATATATATATATATATATATATATATATATATATATATATTTATATTTATATTTTTTATATAAGTAAGAAGTCACTAATACTTTCCCATTCGAAATTGTCTCTATCCTTGTAAAATTACTAATAATCATTATTTAACCATTACACTTTCATTACATATTCTAATGACCTATTTTAATAATCACAATGCCTTGCCTTTGTAAAAATATTATAACATAATTATATGTCTCATCATTTGTATGATTTATACACAAAAGTAATTCGTCATTATGACAACTTTAATTAATTTTTAATATACACCATAGCAATATTCCATGATAGAAGTTTTATGCTGAATCTCCAAACTCAACTCCTATCACTATTAAAGTTTTTTATATATATAAAAAAAGAAGGATAATATATATTTGAAGTGAATCATGATAAGATACTATATGGATTGGTAGGACTAGCATCATGCTATTCTAGACTATCATAATAAGGCATTTACTTGTTTGGATGAGGAAGGGAACCTAAGGAATGTGTAGAGAATTTCCAGGGCAGTAACTATCAGAGAAATTTCAGCATTGCAGCTAAAGAAATGTTACAATATGGTATCAAAGCATAAAAGTGTTTTCGGGAGTAGCATGGCTCGGCCTAGGTGGCCAGGGATGTTACAATATGGTATCAGAGCTTTAGTTTTCAACACTGAGCCTGGATGGGCTGAACAAGTTGAGTTGAAGCGAAATTTTATAGAGGATTGATTTTGAAGTGGCCAAATCTCAAGTTATAGAGCATCCATGATAAAAATTAGAAGCAATTGCGTGGAATTGAGAAAAAGTCTCAATTTTTGTTGTTAAATTCATGAGAAAATTGAGAAATTCGGCCAAGTGGTAAGATATTATTGATTTAATATCTGTTCTAACAAATTCATACCTGGAATTGGTAGAATTTGAAGTTATAGTGAAGCCATGACAGATGGAGCGAGATTAGTAATTAAAATTCTCAATTGGTGAATTGAGTTTGGGAAAAAATCGTTCCAAAAATGTCAAACCACAACAATTTGTTGTTGCAGAGGTGAACTATTGTTATCGGGGTGAAATTGAACAAATTTCATAGTTGCAGAATGTCTATGGTAAAAATTGGGAAACATTTAAGCAAAAGCCCCAATTTCTGCAACGAAATTCATGAGGAATTAATGCGCAGTGAAAATCTTGAGATATGTGGAAAACTATTGGTGTGTGGGTGAGTGTGCTAAAATTTGGCGTTGCGCAAAAAAATATTGGCATGCAGGTGCGCACGGTAAAATTTGTCTCTGTGCGGAAAAATATTGGTGTGCAGGCGTGCATGCGAAAATTATCGTTGTGCGGAAAAATATTGGCCTGCTGGTGTGCACGCTAAAATTTGGCGTCACGCGGAAAAATATTGGCGTGCTGGTGCGCACGCTAAAATTTGGCGCCGCGCGGAAAAATATTGGCGTACGGGCGCACGTGCTAAAATTTGGTGCTGCGTGGAAAAATATTGGCGTGTGGGTGCGCGCACTAAAATTTGGTGCTACATGGAAAAATATTGGCATGTAGGTGCGCGTGCTAAATTTAGCGTTGCACGTGCTAAATTTAGCATTGCACGGTGTGGATTGAGTGACACATGTGTAATAATGGTGTGCGGTGTGCATATATATAATAAGGTGAGCCTGGTGTGCACAAGCATAATAATGGCACATGTGGTGTGTGCAATATTGGTAGAGCGCAGAGGAATTTTGTTGGTGTGCACGCAATGTGGGTATATGTTGTCATGCGACAGTTTAGTTAATAGGGCGCGCAAAGTATTGGTGGGTGGTGGGGGGATACTAAACTTTGGCATGGTGCAGCTCGTAGAGTGAAATGTGTGCGGAATATTAGTGTGCGACACAAAAATGACGCACGACACAAAAAAAAAATGCACGCAACAGGTATTAGTGCAAGAACCAAAATTGTGGGCGGTGGATATTGGTGCATGACACAAAAGTATTGCGCACCAGTTATTGGCACGACAGAGAAGTGATGCACAATGGTTATAGGTGCACGAAGCATGAATTACCTTGTGATGTTGCTACGCATGCTAAATATGGGTGTACAAGTTGAAATTTATGTGTGAAAGGTCATTTGGATGGTGAACAACAATAGAAAACCATCGAATTTTCGTGACATTTTATATTGTTTGAACGCCATCTTTTTACAACACGTTTTTGAGGACCTTAACAACGTTTTTAGCTACTCAAAAACCACAAGAACACAATGTACCAAGGTGCACTTTGTCTCTGCAGCTCAAATGAAATAGCTCGAAGAGATCTTTCTAATGGTGTAAAGTGTTCGTGAAACGAAGCTTTTATGAGAAAGTTACAGCACAAACAGTGGAGGGTAAATTTTAAGACCCAACTAACTTCGAAGAGCCATAAATTTTTTCTCTAGAATCAGATTGAGGCACAAGAGAAGTCAATGGAAATATATTGAACCATAGAAGACAATCCTAGAGTAGTAGTTGGGCCAGATTTACTCAGGGAAATGGACGGGCAAATAATAAAAATAAAACAAAATTTAAAGGTTGCCCAAGACAGGAAAAAAAGCTATGCTAATAAGGGAAGAACTCACAGGGAATTTAAAGTGGGGGACCATGTATTCTTGAAAGTGAAGGCCAACAAAAGTTCCATGAATTTGGAAAATTGTTCAAAGTTGATAGGTCACTATTGTGGGCCATTTGAAATCCTAGAGAGGATTGGTCTAACAACTTATATGATTGCATTGTCTGCATCTATGTCTATTCATAATGTATTATATGTATCATTTCTAAAGAAATATATACCCGATGCTAATCATGTAATTGATTGGAATGTGATTCAAGTGGAGCAAGAAGGTGCTATCCAAGTGCATCTGATATGCATTCTGGACCTGAAAATCAAACAGCTCCGGAATCGAGCCATAGGGCTTGTAAAGGTCCAATGGACCTAGTAATGTCCTAAGGATGCTACTTGGGAGAATGAGGATGCAATGCAGGAAGAATACCCGCATAGTTTTGAGGATTTTTGAAAATTTTGTTGTATATGTGTACATAATGCACTAAGGACAATGCATAAATAAGGGGAGGGGATTGTAATACCCCTAGGCCGAACCGAATTATAAATATAAAATGCAAATGTACTTAATATGGTGAGTTGTTTGATATCATTTTTGTATGCACCTTTCATGGCATAATGGGCGCATGTACTGAGCACTAAAATAATGAAGTGTGCACATTCCAGGATACCCCGCGCAACAACTTAAGATTTTGAGGCCAGGGAGCCTTTGTGTATATGTTTTGTTTTATAGGATGGTGAGCCAGTTATTATAAGCTAGGAGGCTTATGTTTTGTATTAGGCCAAAGAGACTAGATGTTAAAGACCAGTGAGCCTATTTTTGTATATGTCTTATCATTAATATAAAATACATCGTTGCGCGCAAACTGACTATGATAAAAGAGTATGGGGGAATAAACTCCACTAGTTAGGGAAAGGCGGTCTAAAAGTTAAGGAAAAGGGCTAAGCTAAGGAGCTAAGCCAAAAAGGAATATTATATTAATATTCCTTAAAGTATAAAGTATGGATAATTATTTTATCCTAAGTTCTAAGGATGGGGACAAGTGGGCCAAAGTAGCTCCCAAAATAACAAGTGTCAAGTTGGGAACATGCATACATATAGTTTGGACTTAGTTCATTTGGGGGGATTCATCCATTCATGCAATTTTCAGTCATCCATTCAACCATTCCATGATCTTTCACTCACTTAGTTAGCTATCCTCTGTACCTTCTTGTCATTGTACCTGAACCTGTATTTGTACCCATACTTGTTTGTGTACCTGATTATCTTGGGAGATGGACTAAATAAGTGGGTTGTCAGGCCCGTGGGATATTGAAGAGGCAGGATGTCAAGCCCTTGAGCAATCTCTCAAGGTGAAAGAATTTCTAGGAATTGATTTTCGAAGGTGCTAAACTGTAGCTACAGGGCTTTGAAACTTCTTGTCCGACCTATTGTTGAAGCCTAAAAAGGAAGTGGGGTAGCCGAAGGACTGTTGAGCAGAGAAGGGGCACACTTCCTGGGGTGGGACGGGCATGTGGGGAATGAGGGACTGTAGGTTGTTAGTTTGAGTTGGCACTTGTGATGGAGTCTTTCTTGTTGTCTATGATACATCATCCTGGTTAGGAATCTCTTTACCCAAGTGGATTTTAGTCCCAGGTCAGGGGTGACCCACTGTTGAGAGTGATGAGCAGTGTGGTCTAAGGTTGGGAGGTTCATGGAAGGTTTGCACGCAGTTGGTTATGTTCTTACCAAGATAAGTGTCAATTGTGTGTTAATTTATATGTTGCATTATTATTTATGTGTTATATTTATGGCTATTTCATGTTGATGTTGCATGTATATGCTTACTGTCATTTATGTATGAATATGTGGATTTACAATATGTATTATCTGTTTAAGTTTTATGTATAAAGTTCCACAAGAGTCTCTGTGTGTATATGTTTTTAATTGCATTGCAACTCAAAAATTTTATGTGGCATAGCCTAGTTGGATGTTGGGGATGTTACAATGTGGTGTCAGAGCATAAAAGCGTTTTTGGGAGTAGCATATATAGAGAAAAAGTAAGGTTCCTCAAATTTTACTTCTAGATTCTAAAGTATTAAAAGATAGACATATAATTTAACATATTATAATGAATCAAGCATGGTAGGAGTGGGGATTATTTATGATTTTCATGGAAATGTGAAAGAAAACTTTGTATAAGTATTAGTAACCACTATAAATATTGAGTCAAAGGAATTGTTTGTATAGAAAGGTCTAAATATTGTTAAAGCGCATGGGTCTAGGCAATTGTAATGAGACTCATCAATAATTATGAGGGTCCTTCACCAATAAGTGTCATATTTAAACCCTTGTATATCAAGACTCATTTATCACATAAAAGAAAAGGGAAATGAATTAATCACTCTTGAATTATTCCAAGTCTTCTTCATTCAAAATACTGATTCAAATATTTCGAAGAATGTTGGAGTTGAGATGGTTCTATAACAAAAAATAAATCTTTCACTAATAAGTCATGGTTCCAACTCTTGTGAGTCAGGTAGGGGCCATAGTATGATATCTCTATAATATAATCTCCCAACATCATTCCCTTCCTTTTGATTTCAACAATTGTTGATTCTTTCCCTCCAAAAGAAAAAGAAGAAACAAAATTTATAGTGATTTCCTACATGGGAAGTCCCATATTCCCTAAGGGTTACAAACCCATTCTAATAGCATAATAAAATACCATCTCAAATATCATCTTAGTATTTGGGTTAGTTCATGCTAGGTTCACTACTCCTAGTTGACTATAACAAAGATAGGAAGTACACACATGTATACGCATGCAATAATGTACTCTAAAAACAAAATGAGGGGTCTTTTTCTTCTCTCCCCTCCTGTGATAATTCTCAAATTTTACTTCTATATTCTAAAGTTATAAAAGTTAGATATAACATTTAACATATTCTAATGAATCAATCATGGAAGGAGTGGATATTATTTATGAGTTTCATGGAAATGTGAAAACAAACTTTGTATGAGGGTTAAAGATCACTACCAATATTGGGGCAGAGACATTATTTGTTTACAGAGGTCTTAATATTCTTAAGGAGCATGGGTCTAGGAATGCAATTGTAATGAGACTCATCAATAATTATCAGGCTCCTTCACAAATAAGTTTCATATTTAAACCCGTGTATATCAAGACCCATTTTTCACATAAAATAAAAGGGAAGGACTTAATCAAACTTGAATTATTCCAAGTTTGCTGCGCTCAAAATAGTGATTCAAATTTTTCAAAGAGTGTTGGAGTTTAGATGGTTCTATAACAAAAAATAAATCCTTCACTAATAAGGAATGGTGCCAACTCTTGAGAGTCATGTAGGGGCCCTAGTATGATCTCTCTATAATATAAGCTCTTGTCATCATTCCCATCCTTTTGATTTCAACAATTGATGATTCTTTCCCTCCAAAAGAAAAATAAGAAACATAATTTATAGTGATTTCCTACATGGGAAGGAACATATTCCCTAAGGGTTACAAACCCATTCTAATAGCATAACAAAATACCATTTCAAGATGTCATCTTAGTATTTGGGTTAGTTCATGTTAGGTTCACTAGTCCTTGTTGTCTATAACAAAAATGAGCAGTACATATACGTATAAGCATGCAAGAATGTACTCTAAAAACAAAATGAGGGGTGCCTTTCTTCTCTCCCCTCCTATGATAATTCTCAAATTTACTTCTATATTCTAAAGTAATAAAAGTTAGATATATTAATTAACATATTTTAATGAATTAACCATGGTAGGAGTGGTGATTATTTATGATTTTCATGGTAATGTAAAAGAAAAGTTCGTATGAGGGTTAGAAATCACTACCAACATTCAGGAAGAGGCATTGTTTGTTCACAAAAGGTCTTAATATTCTTAAGGAGCATGGGTCTAGGCATGAAATTGTAATGGGAATAATCAATAATTATCAAGATCCTTCCCCAATAAGTGTCATATTTAAACCCTTGTATATAAATACCCATTTATCAAATAAAATAAACGGGAAATGGATTAATTACACTTGAATTATTCCAATTCTTTTGCACTCAAAATAGTGATTCATATATTTCGAAGAATGTTGGAGTTGATATGGTTCTATAACAAAAACTAAATCCTTCACTAATAAGGCATGGTGCCAAATCTTGTGATTCAAGTAGGGGCCCTAGTATGATCTCTCTATAAGAGAATATCCCATCATCATTCCCTTCCTTTTGATTTCAACAATTGATGATTTGTGACTTCCAAAAGAAAAATAAGAAACATAATTTATAGTGATTTCCTACATGGAAAGGCCCATATGCCCTAAGGGTTACAAACTCATTCTGATAGCATAACAAAATACCATCTCAAAATATCCTCTTAGTGTTTGGGTTAGTTCATGCTAGGTTCACTAGTCTTAATTCACTATAACAAACATGGGAAATGCATACATGTATAACCATGCAAGAATGTACTCTAAAAACAAAATGAGGGGTTCCTTTCTTCTCTCTCCTCCTATGATAATTACTTGTATTTAAGCATTGGCACACTAACATTCTACACTAGTCTTGCCACACAAGTCAGTTGGGGAAAACAATTATGGTTCATTACTCCCCCAAGCTCTACATGATTCTCCCCCTCTACGCTAAGGAATTTCAACAACAAAATGGATTGTATCTACAATGCATGTGGTTGATGGTCTAGTTTGGAGTGTGATTTATTGGTGATATCAATGGCACTTAATTCTATTTGTGCATCAAACTTCCTTCACAATGGAGGTGTGATCCTAGGGGTTTGTGTTTTGAATTTTTATCAAGATTTGGTGAAGGAGTGCTCTAACTTTAGAGAGATGGTTGTCATTGATATATCCAGAAAGCATCACTTTGGTCTTCCTCTAGTCGTTTTCCAATCATGGCCCATGGGTGTAGAGGTGTTTGGTGAGACTTGGATAAAGTTATGAGGAGTACTAGGAGATGGGAGCATAGTGTTGTAAAGGAACAAAATCTTGTAGTGTCCTAAAAAATATAATGGAATAGTTGGAAATAGGGATAAGAAAACAAGTCACTAATTGAAATTCAATAATGGGACATATATGCCATGGATTCCAAATTTCAACTAAATTTGTTGAAATATTTGAAGGAAAAAATGTGGGATTTGATATAAGTGCAAAATGAAAACTCTTGGAACTAGATTTAAAGGTTGATTCAATTGTATTTTTGTTCTTGCAATGTCTGATTTGGGTAATGCATCATGAGTGTCACTTTAGTTTTCTTCTTATGTAGATCCTCGTGAATATCTAGAAACGCTATGTGACAATCAATCAGGTTAGATCATTTCCAATATTAAGGTTGAGTCCACTACATATGACACATGTGAAGAGAAATGACATGAATATGACACATTCCCTAGGAATATCAACCTTGAACTCTAGGGTGATGAGAGATGTCGTTTATGGACTTGTATTTTAAATATTTGAATATGTAATGTGTTATTGATTTGTATTTTGTGGGGACAGTTTGCCCTGCAATATACCCGACTCATCTTGTAGTGTCCCCCACAACTAATCCTAACAATTCTAATTTTGTTTTTATATCATTTAAATAACATTTTTTCATACTAAAAAATTCCATATAGCAGACAACATTTTTAAAAACATGAATGCAACTAAAGTAACATTCACATGGCAACGTACAAATCCTCATAACTCAAATTTTATGCATAGAAATATAAATCCCATGATTCTATGCAACACAATTAGGATTTAGATGCATTTGAAAACATTATGAATGTAGACAATTATACCAATACACTATAGCATATAATTAATTCAAGAACATAGTATACACACAACAAATAAAACCTAGAAGTGTAAATAATGCAACATAGATAAACAATTATCTTTTAGACTAGATGTGAAACAAGTTGCAAAGAAAGTACAATCCACCCAACCATAGACTTTTTGTTCCAAATATCAACAACAATTCATGCTCGAGTCGGGGCTTGGAATCCACAAAAGAGAGTGTTTCTCTATTGTCCGAACACAAATCAAAATTCCCACAACCAGCTAATTTTTTCTACAACTATCCCAAATCCTCAGGCTCTCTTCCTCTCAACCTTCACAACTCAAGGAATGTACTCCCTTCTCTGCAAGTAGGCCCTTGGTATATACCATTATTTTATCAAGGCTTCAAGTTGGACAAGAATATCTCTATTGGGGACTTGAGGGATGCCATCCACTAGCAAAAACTAATAGGAACAAGCTCACTATTGTAGGGTAATCTATCACACTAAACCTCACTCTATGGGCCTAATATCTTACTTCTTCACTAATTTATGACTCCAACTAGCTTCCGAACATGCCCACTATGCTTGTATTCAAGATCCAATCCTCTCTTCCTCTTTGTTGTTCTACAACCTTGATGTAAAAATTGTTCTCCTCTCCCATACACATTTCCTTTTCTCCCATGCAAGTTGAATCTCACACTTCCCAATGTTTATTGTACTTATCCCCCATGTTGTCATAACTATTGGATGTGACTTCTCACACCAACCTTCTTACATGTGTTTAATGATTGGCTATAGGAACACTCAATTAGAAATTAGAAGGTTCATACACCAATAATAATTTTAGGAAGTGGGTTTGAATTAATATACATGGACAATTTCCCCTTGGACCCCCTTTTATAATTTCTCTTAGACCCTCCCATCTCTTGTGAAAACCTATCCCCCAATACTCTATATGTGTCAATTTGCAATCGACATTACATTTATTTTATTTTTTCCTATATATAATATTTACATATTACATAGTCTGTTGTGCGGCCATACATTTTATTTACATTACATATCACTAATATAGGGATTAAAAACAGGGATGCTACATTCCCCTCCCACTAAAAATTGCATTGTCCTTGGTGCATAACACCATATCTCTATACATGTACAAAATTCCATCATAATGCTTGGTATTTTTGCAATTTTATAACTCCAACAACAATTCGAACCCTAAATATCATGTTCCTCTCAGCCTGCTCAACCCAAGGAATGTACCCCTTTCTCTAAATGCAATCCCTCAGGTTGTACTATTATTTTACTAGGGATTCCATCATAGGTTGGATAGGGAAGCTCCAATATGTGGTTCTAGGAACTCTGGATATCCAAAAAGGAGTATTGCACACTTATATACAAAATCACATTCAATTTTCTTCAAAAATTGCAAAAACTTTCTTGTACTTTTCCCATATGGCCTCCTCGTGCTCCCACGTAGAGTCTTTAGGATTGTAGCAGGTCCATTTAATTTTTACCAAGCCGATAGATTTGTTCCTGAGAACTTTGAATTTCGGTCCAATATGTGCACTGGTTCCACTCAAAATTCCCTTTCGTCTTCCACCTAGATCATAGTCCAATCAATTATGTTGTTAGGATCAGGCACATATTACTTCAATAAAGACACATTAAACACATTATAAATGTTCATGTATGTAGGTAATGTAAGCATGTTTGCAACTAGTCTTATCTTCTCTAAAACTTCAAATGTTCTATAGTATCTCGCTACCAACTTTGGACAACTCCCTAATGTTAGTGAGCTTCTCTTAGCTTTTACTTTTAGAAACACATGCTCTCCCACTTTGAATTCCTTGTATGTCTTGTTTTTATCTGCATAAATCCTTTTTCTATCCTATGCAACCTTTAAATTCTTCCCTGTCTTTACCATCTTCTCTTCCATTTCCCTTAGAAATTATTGCCCAATAACTACGGTGTATGTTGGGTTATCCCAATTCATTGGCATGTTGCATTTTCTTCCATACAAATATTCAAATGAGATCATCTTCAACAATCCCTGATACCCATTATTATAACCAAACTTAACTAGATGAAATTAGTCTTCCCACTTGGAAGGTTGGTCCATCACATACATTCTCAACATATCATCAATTATCTGATGAATCCTCTCTATTTTCCCATCTAACTTTGGATTATATGTTATACTGAAATTCAAGTTAGTCCCAAATCCCATAAATAACCCCTTCCAAAACTTAGAAGTGAACTTGGGATCTTTGTCTAACACTATTTCCTTAGGCACACCATGTATCTTGATGATTTTATTCATGTAAATTTTAGTAATGTTGGTTTCCTTGTGACTTGTATTCACTGGAATAAAGTATGTAGCCTTAATTTATCCACCACTACCATGATGGAATCATCATACTTCACTATTATGGGAAGCGTAGTAATAAAATCAACCAGAACAACTTCTCATTTCCACTTAGGAATGAGCAATAGTTGGAATAGACCAACAAGATTTTTATGCTTAGCCTTTACCTCTTGATATTATAAGAAATTTGATATGTAATCAACCACCTCTTTCTTCATTCCTGGCCAAAAGTATTGGCTTCTTACAACTCAAATTGTTTTTTGATATCCTGGGTGCCCATCATAAGGAACATTGTGCATTTCCCTTATAAATATATTTTTCAGTTCTTCAAACTTTCGAACCTATAATTTTCTCCTATACATGGGGACTCCATCGTCTTTCAACTCAAAATATTTAAATTTTTGCTAAAAATTACCTTGTTATAATGCTTCTTTTATTTGCAAATAGTGATAATGTATATTTGCAGCCTCTAAATTTCGTCCTTTTAAATTAGACATGTACATGCTAATGGTTGTAGCATTCATCTCATGCACTCTCCTGTTGAGGGAATCAACCACTTTGTTTTCCATGCCTTTAATATGTTTGATATCAAAGTCATATTCCCCGAGGAATTCCAACCATCTAACTTATATTGCATTCAAGTTTGGTTGTCCAAATAAATATTTCATACCACTATGGTCTGTTCTCAACTCAAATATTTTTACCATGAGATAATGCCTCCACATTTTTAAGGCATGAAATATGGCTACCAACTATAAGTCATGTGTAGCATAGGTCCCCTCATTTTCTTTCAATTTTCTTGACTCATAGCATACCACAAGCCCATTTTGCATGAGGAATCCACCAAGCCATCCTTTGCATGCATCAATGCATACAACAAAAGTTTCCCCTCAGTCTACAATCTTCAATATTGGTGCACTTGTCAAAATTTTCTTTAGTTGCTAAGAGCTTTCTTCACATTCAGAACTCCATTCAAATTTTACACCTTGTTGTGATCGCAATAATCTCCCTTTAATTTTGGTTTTCCAAGCGAAAGGAAAGGGCCACCCTACTTAAATTTTAACTCTAATGCCTAGTATTCTAATACTTGAGCCTAATGTTAACTCTTTATCTACCTTGAGGGAGTTGGGGGTTTTATCTCAATTGATGATTGTCTTGAGTGAGTTTGTTTTTGAGGATTTTCTGAATGGATAACTTAAATTCTACATCATATTGCTTGCATGTTGTGCCTAATGGATTCATATTTATGCTCTCGTATATTGATCATATTCTTCGGTTTCAAAGTCTTATATTGAATCAAAATATCATTAATCCTTTATATGAGTTTGAGACTTGGTACATGCAATTTTAGGACACTTATCTACAACATCAGAGATCATAACTAATTATCTTTGAACAAACCCATCACTCATTCATAAGTTTGTTGAAGGAAGATAATGTAATGATTATTTTATAATGGAACATGTCTTCTTACTTGCATAAATGATCTCATCAATTTTTTGGTTACAGGAGCAAGTTCACAGGGTTACTTTCTTCACATGACCGCTCTAGCCATGAAATGCATGTGGGGGAATCCCTCGATATTCTTCCCCTTTCCTAGACTTCTATTTATGTAGATGTTGTCTATCATTTGAAGACAATAATTAGAATTAGTAACTAAGCCTTGTTTTGTCGAAACCTTAGTCGGTTTTGTTTTTATCAGCATTAGATTGAGGAGTTTCAAACCTTGATCCTTATCTAGAACCTTGATCCTTACCAGGATCTCCCTCATCAGGAAGTATAATCAACTTTTCTTTCAATTTCCCTGTGGTCCGAAGCTCGCAAGTTTATCAAATCCACATTTCCCAAAGTCGTATCCCATGGGATCATCGATTTTACTTTATCAAGAATCCACATTCAGAGTGCCGAGTGTGCATTATGTGAATATTGATCAGAATCCCGAAGGATGAAATGCTATTGGGATCCCCTCATCAGGTTTGTTTGATCAAGATAGTCGAGTAAAGTCCCTTATGATATTCCCGAGGTCTAAAAGGAATGAGCCTCTTCGGATTAATCTCTATCAGGTTCTTCCTTTTACCTCCTGACGCAGACCCCTGACCCTCGGGTTAGGGTCCGCACAGGATCAATCTTTTTCGAATCCGCAGAACTGAAATGGTTCTTTCATGCCCTCACTGGAACCCCACGAATTCGATCCATAGGTCCTTCCATGGAAACCCCACCTGCACAACGTGCACCAGGCGTGAGTCTTCACCTCCTTCTCACCGAACCCGAAATAGAGTTCTCACTCGACCCAACGGTCCCGGCTATATCGAAATTTTGGCAACTGGGAGTTTGAAATGCAGCGACCCAAACCACTGCCTCCTCTACTTTCTGAACCTTGAAATGCCAAAATGCCGAAAAGGGGTGTTATTTCTCTGAATGCTTTCGGGATTTTCGATATCGCGAGTCGAGACTCCACATATCCCGACTCTTGGCCTCTCGAACACCCAGGTCCTGGAATACTAAAAAGGGATTAACGAGATTTGGCTCCTTCTCTCCTTTCTCTTTCGAATCCCCGCTGTCTGAATCCCCGAATTCCTGAAATGGCTCAGATCTTTTTTGGGATTTCACGAACCGGGAATTCACAACGCAGTGACTCCAAAATCACTCGTCACTCCAATCCCCGAATTCCAATATGGGAATTCACACATGAGATCCAACAGCTCTCGATAAGTTGGATCAAATGGTCTAGATCCTTCAAAGTTCTGTGAACCGGGAGTTCACGATGTAGTGATTCAAAAATCACTTGCCGCTCCAAACCCCGAACTCCGAAATGCCGAATTACCGAAATGGGCTCAACGACGGTTAACCCCTGACCAAAATTCGGTCCCTGTGACTGCTTCCTCCATGACCACATTCCTATTCCAAAGACACGTCACATTTCGTGACTTCGGGGTTTTCAATGCAAAGTGCCCCAGCTCTTTGTCATCGGGATTGCCGAAAAGCCGAACCCTGAAATGCTTAAATGTCAAAATGCTAAAAGGCACTCAAACTTAAGCTTCTCATAGGTCTGGGAGATCCGGCGGCCCACAGGACTTTTGGCACTTCTTCACGAAGTGTTCCCGCCATCCGTTTCAATTATTCTCCTACGCGACCTCCCAGAGGTTAAACTCCATGCGCCTTCCTCCAGATCCGATGGCTATTGGTCCTTTTCACTAGATCTTATGGCCCATATATGTTTCTCTTCCTTGTGCTCTTTTCTTCTATTGTCTGAACGTGAAAATCGATGGTCTAGATATCGCCCCTCCAGCTGATCTAACGACAGTTGTGCCCTACCTTGAGCATGGACTTCTTCCTTCCCCTTGGAAGATTTTCTGAAGTTTCAAAGGCCTCAACCTTTGCTTTCTCTGCGAGCTCAATTCCTTTAGATATCACCTGCATTCTAGGAACGCTATCCCTCCTGATCTTTGTTCACTCTGAAACCTCAAAAGGTTTCATGACCTATGCACTCCTTGCAGGGTCCTTACACACAACTGTGCTATCCGCCCTAAGCTTTATTTACCCGAGCCTCTAGGGGACTTGGCCTTCTGTGTCCTCAAAGGGAAATCTAGTGTCCTCCTGATGACCTTCTGCTCAAGCCCTCCTTGCTGAGCTTAACGGAGTATTCAATAACTCTGTGAGTGTCTCTCCTTGAGACTTCTCTTCCCAACAGAACTCGAAAAGAGTCCTTCTATGCACTCTATCCAACTGCTCAATGCCCTCTTGGCAGAGTTTCATAGAACTTCAGACGTTTTGTCTTCCCTGAACTTGAAATAGAGTTCCTCCTGTGCACTCATTGCACTCGTTCGATGCCCTCTTGGCAGAGATCTACAGAACCTCAGACGTTCTGTCTTCCTTGAGCTTGAAATAGATTTCTCCTCACTGCATCCTATTCAATTTCTCAATGCCCTCCTGGTAGAGCCTTTACAGAATTCTCAGCAATTCTGCTTCTCCTCTCTGTTCTCTCCTCTGGACAGTTTCTCCCTCAAGGTGTTCAACAACCTCGAGGCTTCCTCCTTGAGTTAATGAATTCAGCTGGTGCACCCTCTTGGCACGTCTTTGTCTGAAATTCCACAGAATTCAAAAGTGAACTCATGCACTGGTTTTCAGAGACCACGGTACTCTGTCATGCACTCTTTCATGAAACCACAAAGAACCCAAACCTGAAATCAAAGAACTCTCAGACAGGAAAATCTATCTATCCCTACAAATGCACATCTAACATACATCTACAACATATCATCAACACATAAAGACATTCATCATCATATACAGAATAACATGCAAGAAAAACTGCTCTGATTGTATTAATATGAAATGCCTCTTTACAATGTGATCTCGGACTGCAACATAGTCATGACTTTTCTCTCCTATCTCTATCTTCTCTATTCTTTGTTCTACTCCTTCATACTAAATCTAGATACAAATAAGATCTTTTTACAAAAGGGGGATCCTCGAGCGCTTCCCTCCATCCTCACCAACTCTCATTAATTTGCATTCAATTACAATGAATGGATGTCTAGTCCGAATCGGATCTAGATCTCAACCTTACAACCATTTAAGGAAACCTTTATCTAAAGCCTACACACATGCATGGATTTTGGCTCTACCAGCCTTACAACATTTAATACAATTTTCAAATTTTGAAAAACGAGAGGGTTGCGCCTCTCTCCTTTCATTGAATGCACGCTTTGATGTGTTAGCTAGCTAGCGTGTAGATGGGATGGAGTGATGCTCCTACATCATACTCCTCTGTTGTGAAAATTTCATGAGCTCCTTCTCATGAGTTTCCTAGCATGGCTGTCGAATCCACCTGGATCCCAAACATCTCTTTGGAGCTGTCCATCCACTCCATCGCTTCGCTGCTATTGTTGCTTTTGATGCCCTACTTCTATGGCAGGTTCTCCTTTGCTCAGCTTTCCTTTGCTGACCACTTCTACTGATTTGATCATCAGCCTTCTGATCTCCTCAATTATCTCATCCAGCTGCTCCCAGGGCTGGCTCTCCTTTTGCAGCCTGCTCCACTACACTTCTTCCCTGCAAATGGGTAGATCAACTAGATCTCCCATGCCATCTTCTTGATTGACCTGTTGTTCAGTCATATGCTCTAATAGACTTGCTTCTATCATTTCGCCTTGTGCTGTTTGAATTCCATCTTCCTCTAGCTACTCCTCAAACTGGAATTCTCCTTCATCTTCTACTACATGCCTCGACATTGCAGTCATCATCAACTGTTCAGCTCCTTGGCTGAAATTTTTGAGCAATTCCTCGGAATGCTCTTTTCTCAAAATCTCCATGATTTTCTGCTCATGGAATTCATCCTCTGGTTCTGGATGGTTTAACCAATCCTCCAGCATTTCCAATTCCATCTCCCATGGAGTGAGAATCTTATCTACATGCTCTTCTTTTGTTGGGGAAGATTTTGATGTCTACTCTGGTTCTTCTTTCTCCTTGACAATCACAACTGGTTGTCCTTCTGTTGTTGTTGCATCAGCAACACAATTTTTCACCTCAGCTGGGCGATGTGGCAGGAATACCTCTATTCTCCCAATCATCAGAATTCTCTTCTGATCTTCCTCTATCAGCTCTCCTCACTGATATGAGCTCACCTTTGAGTTCATGAGACTCTCACATGGCCTCATCTGCTCTCCCTTGCCCACCTAGCAATATGGATTTTCTCCTCTTCCTCTGCCCACCTGACAGTCTATGAGATCAGTCGATCCCATCTCAGTGCCCTCCTAGAAATTTGAACTTTCAACACCGCCCTCTAGGCAGTATACGAGACCTTCACTTGATCTCTTTCTATTGCCCACCTAGAAATTTGAAAGTCCATCTCTGCCCCCTTGGAAGTCTATGAGATCTCTGCTCGATCTCTCCTCTTCATCATCACTAAGATTTCTCCCAGCTTCTAGCTCACAGGCATGAACCATCTCCTTTGTGTCCCTGAGGCTTTCCACATACCTCAGCCACCTCCTCAACAGACTTTATTGTCCTTTGGCCAACAATTTCTTGACTGGCCACTCTGCTTTCCTCCTCATGGACCATTCATATACCCAATGTGTCTTTGCATTCTGTTGCACCCGCAGTGCAAGCTACTCTATTCTTTCCCTCACCTCAGCGAGTTCCAGATCCATCTCTAGATTTTTCTTTTGCTTGTGGTCTTCCCTGTGACCACACCCACGGCCTTCAGTAACCATATTCATCCTTTGTTTTCCAACCTAGAAAACGTATGGATCACTCTATGCCTAAGAGTATCCCCATCTTCCTTTTGCCTGTAGGATACAAGTGAATTCCCGCTTTGATACCACTTGTTGGTGTGTATCAGAGTATTTTCTTTTATCTACTCTGCCTCCCTCTGTCTGCAGTCTACAGACAGAAAGTGGCTCTTATACCACTTTGATGCAGACCCCCGACCCTTAGGTTAGGGTCCGCACAAGATCGATCTTCTTTGAATCCGCAGAACTGAAATAGTTCTTTCGGGCCCTCACTGGAACCCCACGAATTTGATCCACAGGTCCTTCCATGAAAACCCCACCTGCATAATGTACACCAGGTGTGAGTCTTCACCTCCTTCTCACTGAACCCAAAATAGAGTTCTCTCTCAACCCAATAGTCCTGGCTATATCTAAATTTCGACAATCGGGAGTTTGAAATGCACCGACCCAAACCACTGCTTCCTCGACTTTCTGAACCCTGAAATGCCAAAATGTCAAAAAGGGGTGTTATTTCTCCGAATGCTTTTGGGATTTTTCGATATCATGAGTCGGGACTCCACATCTCCCGACTCCTAGCCTCTCGAACACCCGAGTCCCAGAATGTTGAAAAGGGCTTAATGGGCTTTGGCTCCTTCTCTCCTTTCCCTTTTGAATCCCCAGTGTTTGAATCCCCAAATTCCCGAAATGGCTCAGATCTTTTTCAGGATTTCATGAACTGGGACTTCACGACGCAGTGACTCCAAAATCACTCGTCACTCCAATTCCCGAATTCCAATATGGGAATTCACACATGAGATCCAACGACTCTCAATGAGTTGGATCAAACAGTCCAGATCCTTCGGAGTTCTGTGAACCGGGAGTTCACAATGCAGTGATTCCAAAATCACTTGCCGCTCCAAACCCTGAACTCCAAAATGTCGAATTGTCGAAATGGGCTCAATGGCAGTTAATCCCTGACCAAAATTCGATCCCTGCGACTGCTTCCTCCGTGACCATAGTCATATTCCAAAGACACGTCGTGTTTTGTGACTTTGGGGTTTTCAATGCAAAGTGCCCCAGCTATTTTTCATCGAGATTTTCGAAATGTCGAACCCCGAAATGTTGAAATGCCAAAATGCTAAAAGGCACTCAGCCATAACCTTCTCATAGGTCTGGGAGATCCGATGGCCCACGGGATTTTCGGCACTTCTCCACAAAGTGTTCGCACCGTCCGTTTCAATTATTCTTCTGCGCGACCTCACATAGGTTAAACTTTGTGCACCTTCCTTTAGATCTGACGGCTATAGGTCCTTTGCACTAGATCTGACGACCCAAATCTATTTCTCTTCCTTGTTCTCTCTCCTCATGTTGTCTGGACATGAAACTCAACGGTCCAAATATTTCCCCTCTATCTGATCTAACGGCAGCTGCGCGCTACCTTGAGCATGGCCTTCTTCCTTCCCCTTGGAAGATTTTCTGAAGTTTCAAAGGCCTCAACCTTTCCTTCCTCTACGAGCTCAATTCCTTTGGATATCGATTGCATTCTAAGAATGCTATCCCTCCTGAGCTTTTTTCACTTTGAAACCTCAAAAGGTTTCACGACCTTTGCACTCCTTGCAGGGCCCTTGCACACAACTGTGTTATCCACCCTGAGCTTGATATACCTGAGCCTTTAGGGGACTCGCCCTTCTGTGTCCTCAAAGGGAAATATGGTGTCCTCCTGATGACCTTCTTCTCAAGCCCTCCTTGCTAAGCTTAATAGAGTATTCAGTAACTCTGTGTGTGTCTCTCCTTGACACTTCTCTTCCAACAGAACTCGAAAAGATTCCTTCTGTGCACTCTATGCAACTGCTCAATGCCCTCTTGGCAGAGTTTCATAGAACTTCATATGTTTTGTCTTCCCTAAAATCGAAAAAGAGTTCCTCTTGTGCCGTCCTTGCACTCGTTCGATTCCCTCTTGGCAGAGCTATACAGAACCTCAGACGTTTTGTCTTCCCTGAGCTCGAAATAGAGTTCCCCTCACTGCATCCTGTGCATTTTCTCAATGCCCTTCTGACAGAGCCTTTACAGAATTCTCAGCAATTTTGCTTCTCCTCTCTGTGCTCTCCTCTACACAGTTTCTCCTTCAAGGTGTTCAGCAACCTTGAGGCTTCCTCCTTGAGTCAATGACTTTAGCTGGTACACCCTCTTGGCACGTCTTTGTCTAAAATTCCACAGAATTCAGAAGTGCGCGCATGCACTAGTTTTCAGAGACTGCAGTGCTCTGTCATGCACTCTTGCATGAAACCACAAAGAACCCAAACCTGAAATCAAAGAAATCTTAGATAGGAAAATCTATCTATCCCTGCAAATGCACATCTAACATACATCTACAACATATCATCAACACATAAAGACATTCATCATCATATACAGAATAACATGTAGGAAAAACTGCTCTGATTGTATTAATATGAAATGTCTCTTTACAATGTGAGCTCGGACTGCAACAGAGTCATGGCTTTTCTCTCCTATCTCTGTCTTCTCTATTCTCTGTTCTACTCCTTCTTCATACTAAATCTAGATACAAGGAATATCTTTTTACAAAAGGGGGCTCCTCGAGCGCTTCCCTCCATCCTCACCAACTCTCATTAATTTGCATTCAATTACATTGAATGGCTGTCTAGTCCGAATCGGATCTATATCTCAGCCTTACAACCATTTAAGGCAACCTTTATCTAAAGCCTACGCACATGCATGGCTTTTGGCTCTACTAGCCTTACAAAATTTAATACAATTTTCAAATTTTAAAAAACGAGAGGGTTGCGCTTCTCTCCTTTCATTGAATGTGCACTTTGATATGCTGGCTAGCTAGCACGTAGCTGGGCTGGAGTGATGCTCCTGCATCACCTCCCCTATCTCCAAAAACCCAGGCCAGAGACCTATTGAGCTTATTTGATGTATAACCTTATCGTATCATCACCCAATGCTTTCTTGCCACTTGTCATATCTAGTTTCATGCATTGTGTCCTAACATAAGAAATGTTTTCCTGATTTGATCGTATTCCATTCCTTTTCAATTTTATCAGATCTTCCCTCCGATATTTTTGATTTGACTGGATTGACATGTATCATGTACCTGGATAGCGTCGATCTCCTTTTATCATGTGAGTCACTCTTTGTGATGTTGATTTGCCACATTACATGTCATTTTTCCCCCCTGGTCGCTTTCCATTTTTCTGCATATGAATTTGAGCTATCGTGATTTTCATATGACATACCTACACAACTCAACACTTGGTTGCTATAAATCTACTTGATACACCATGCTTCTATTTTTGGCCCCTAGGTGTGAAACCCTTATTGGAGTCGAACCTTGACTAGCATGGAACCCCGACTTGTATGGAACCTGGCCTCATTTTCTTAATTTTTATTTTTGTATATAATTCTTTTCTCATTATTAATTTTTATTTATCAATTAATTTATTATTTATTTATTTATTTTCATTTGTATTTTTCCCTTGATTTTGTAAAACCACATGGTTTTGATTGCACTTGGTAATTTCCCGTGGATTTTATTCCCCATAGTTTTCCCCAAAGTTACCCTTGGTATTTAATTTTTTACATGGGGAAAATCAAGATTACTTCGTAATTAGTTTTACGTAAACAAAATTAGTTTTACATGAGTAAACTATTTTTTACATGGCGTGTTTTTCATAAAACCCTAATTTATAGTTTTTATATGTACATTCTCATTCTTTTTTCATATCAAATAAAGTTAGAAATATTTTGACCTTTTGATATATATATATATATATATTTTAACTTATTTTTCTTTTTTATTTTAATTTTTGTTTTCCCATTCTTCCCCTAAGTCCTAGGATGTATATTTTTATTATTTAATTTCATTTTAGTTTGATTTGTTTTAAATTTTTCATTTTTTCCCTGCACCCATTGGAATTCAAATTAATATTTCATTATACTCCTTCCTAGGATTCTTCGCATTGTTCTTCACCTTAATTTCATGGTAAATTCCCATTGGGAATGAATGTTAAGACAACCTCCCTTAAATCATGGAATCCCCTCCCCCCCATCCTCTTGAATTATTTGGAACAAAATTAGCATTATTATATAATATTTTTCAAGACCTAGCCTATCAGGATTAATCTCCCCTTTTCTCTCAAATGACCTCCTTCTTGACCCATTATTATATTAGTATTAGGTTATCAGAATGATTCACCATTGGGATGGGCCCATCAGACTCAAATTACCACTCTTTAAGTTGACCTCCCTGACCATCGGACTCCGATGGTATGCTATCAACGTGAGATATGCCATTGGGAATATATGATATCGGAGTAAGATATGTCGTATGGAAGCTATGTTATCAGAGTGAGATATGTCGTTGGGAAGCTACGCTACCAGAGTGAGATATTCCATTGGGAAGATATGTTATTGGAGTGAGTTGCATTATAGTTGAGTTATTATCATCCTAACCATCCCAAATATATGCCATCAAGAAGATATGTTATTAGAGTGATCTATTCCATCAAATTTTAATGCCATCATAGTGAGCTTAGTTATAGTTGAGTTATTACCATCCTGACCATCCCAAATATCGATAGGTTTATTTACCAAGCAATTTTAATTTTTTAATTTTGGGAAGACTTTGGGTTATATTTTATTTTAGGGGTTTTTTTATTTCACGTGGGTTGGGGGATAATTTTATTATTTTTATTTATTAATTTTGATTTCATGTAGGTTATTTTAGTTAATTTTATTATTTTTCTATTTTTCCTATTTTGACTATAGTGATTAGTTGAAATTACAACACAATCCCTAGGTCCTATGCCTCCTCTAGGTCCTTATACAAATCAAGTAAGGGGGATAAAAACCATATTAACCATTCAATATTGAATTTTATCATGCATGTAGTATAGTGATTTTCAGGTTGAGGATTGATGACTTAGATTCCCCCATGGGCATACCAAGGGATGTTGAGCGTCAAACTTCAAGCAACCATATATGAAGCTATATGAGTCAAATTCAGGTCTAGGATACCTTGTTGGAAATGTATAGAGGACAATAATATATTGGAAGATGACTTCATGCCAAATGAGTGATGGAAAATTCTAGAGAATGTAAGAAACTGAAGATCACAAATTTCATGGAAAAATCAGTGTGCAAAGTTCAGACGACCAAATATGGGGATATATGAAATGAAATTAGACCCAGGATATCTCATTGAAAATATAACAAAGAATAGAATAGGATGGTACATATAATGTTGATAGATTGACAAAAAAAGTTCTTAGAAAATATATAAAACAGAAGAGGCCCAAATTTAAATAGAAAATGGAATATGAAATGTTTAGGTAGTTGCATCATGAGTCGAAATAGGACCTGCAAGGCAACATTAGAAATCTGATACAAAGAAGAACAAGTTGGAGTGATCTTATTCAACAAATTAACACCAGAAATTCTCAGAATAACCCAAATAATAGAAGAAGAGACCAATGAGTAGAGTTAATGATATTTTTAAAAAACATCACTCATGAACAACAAATAAATAAAAAATAACTACTCAACAGACCCTTCAACTTTCGTTTATAACAATTACCTTTTCATTTGTGAAATTGTAAGAGAAATTTGAAGTGTAAAATAACAAAACAAAGGGAAAGGAAATGAAAAGTCACAAAAACTGAGGAATCTCTCTTGTCTTATAAAAGAGAACTCGTTGAATGTAATATGAAGACATTTTTCCATTGTCTATACAATTGATGCTCTTATTGTTGGATATATAAAGAGAATAAGCCATTTTTGGAGTCATAACAATATCAAATGTGTTTGGTTCTAATCCATAAATATTTTTTTCATTTGAGTTTTTATGAGTGTTGATCATATGATCTATTTATGTGCTTAGTATTTAGAATTCTTATGTTGTTGTTATTTATAATGAGTATAGGTATAATGTTACATATCTCCTCTGCAACTAATTGAGATGATATCTGAAGTATGATTGTTTTAACATATTCTTGTCTTCCATGAACTATTTATGCAGTCAAAAATAACATTTTAAGATGTACTCATCTATTAGTTTTTCTCCTGCGCATGATAGGTTAAAAGTAGTTGTATATTAGTTTATTTTTGTTTTAGGGAAGATTTAGAATTAATTAGAACTCTTTGGGGGATAGTTCATGTTGCCTTTCCCCTTTTTATTTTTTTAATTCAAATTGGAAACTAGGCCCATATACTGGTTGAAAATGATATTCCAAACAAGAGTAGGTATGATTGGGACTTGCCACTGGGAAATATATCGTACCTACTTGACATGACATTTGGGCCTATGAACACACCCTTATCTTTCAAATAAGTAATTGGGTTTGCAATCTTTGAAAAACCTTTAATGAATCTTCTATAATAACCTACAAGCACCATGAACGATCTGACCTCAATAGAATTCTTTGGTGTTGGCCATCCTCTAATGGCCTGTATATTTTCATGATCAACTATTATTCCTTCCTATGAAAGAATATTGCCCAAGTAATGAATATATATTTGGTATAATATTCACTTACATAACTTGGCATACAATTGATTCTCTCTCAATAATTGTAGCATCATCCTTAAATGTTGTGCATGTTCCTCCCTTGTCTTTGAGTAGATGAGTATATGATCTAAGAAAACAATTGCAAAATTGTCCAAGTATTCCCTGAACACTCCATTTCATCAGACACGTGAATACATTTGGTGCATTTGATATCCCAAATATAACCACCAAAAAATCATAATGTCCATATCTTGTCTTGAATGTTGTCTTGTTGTTTTGTTCTTATTTTATTCTTATTGAAGATATCTTGACCTTAGGTCAATCTCGAAAAATATTCTTGCACCTCTAAACTGATCGAATAGATCATCAATCCTTGATAAAGGATAATTATTCTTTATGGTAGCCTTATTGATCTATTTTAAATCAATGAAAAATATTAAGGATCCATCCTTCTTCACAAAAAGCACTAGGGCATGCAAAGGTGACACACTTGGGAATATATACCCCTTCTTCAAAATCTCTTCAAGATGCATTTAAAATTCCTTCAACTCTAGTGTGCCCATCCTATAAAGATATTTAGATATTGGGGTAGCTCCTGACACCAAATCAATGGGGAAATCAATGTCTTTCTTTAGTGGAAACCTTGGAATCTCCCAAAATACATCTTAAAAATATTTCAATACCATATGTTCTTCAACACTTGGAATTTTTTCTTTGGATGCCTCTTCCATGTGGGTTGCATAAATATGGTATCCTTTCCTAAAACTTTTCTTTGACTCCATGGATGAAACTTCTATAATAAATACAAGCCTTGGAATCCCTTGTACTTTTCCTTGATTCCCTTCCTCATAAAGACATGTGAAATCCTTGTTGTAGTATTCTAGGGCAACGTGATTCTTTTCCAACCAATTCATACCAATTTTATAGTCATGTGAACCCAAAGGTGTGATGTTCAAATATACCTTTGTGTTGATTCCATTCAACAATCCTTAACAAGCTCAATGATCTTCTCTTAGCTCGAGTGGCTAGCTAAACCAACCAATATTTCGCATGTTTTTTTCTTTGCAAATGAAATCTTTCAACAAGATTATGATTTATGTAACTATGTCTATGATCTAGGTGGATATTGGTGGCCAACCACCTGTTCTAACTCGCTCCTTTTGCTAGTTTTTATTTCAACACATTCTTCTGTACTTCTTTGTAATTGTGGGTTCTATACTTATGGGGCTATCTGGAGCCCTACACATCTTCCAGGTGGATACTGGTGGCCTCCCACCTAATCCAACTAGTTTATTCTGTATGTTTTCATGTAAACACATTTTTTTGTACTTCTAGGGCCATTTTGGGGCCCTAAACAGTGTTACTTTGGCTCACCACAGTCAAACTGTGGACATAGTCAAAATTTCACTGCGTAATGAATAGTTATTGAAAAGATGTTTCCAACAGGATATCATGTGCCTAAAATGGAGATCGTATGCAAAAGTTAAGACCGTGGGAAGTTAATGTACTAACTTACCCAAATGAGGCTCACATGATTTTTGGTGTTTCATCTCCCAAGGTTAGGTTTTTGGATGTCTAGGGTTTTGGCATTCCTATTTAACACAAAAGGCCTTTATAGCCTCATTGTAATCATCTTCTTGTGAATGGGTGTATTCGTCACATCTCTTCTCAGAGATAAAACTGCCACCATTCTAGTAAGTCTTGCACTCTGTATTTTTACAGTCTCTTTACAATTCTTTCATTAATAGAAATAAAGTATTGTTTTATTTCTCCATTTCTGGAAATTTTAATGAGTATTTAATTGTAATTTATCTTCTTTCATTTCATTTTGAACATAATTCGGATCAGTTGTATCAGAGCAGGCTACTCTTAATCATTTTTTAGTGCATGTCCCTGATGAGGTCCGAGTATAGCCAGTTGGGTCTCTAGTTTGTCTCTCTTGAGAAAAATCACTGCACATCCAAGAAACCGTCGATGGTGGAAGAAATGAAAGACGACAGAGAAAAAGATTCTATTAACCTGTTGCTTGAGTAATATCTCACGTGACAGAGGCACGAAATGATGGAGAAGTTTGCAGTCATTCTTCAATGCCTGTCGATAGAAACAGGGGCATCTTCATCAAGCGATCAATTTGGAGGAACCTGTCCCTTCAAGGTACAATTTCATTTTTATATTCCCATATTTGAAGGTCAGATAGATGTGGATGCCCTAGAAAAAAGGTTAAATATATTAGAAGGTTATTTCTCTGTTCAAAAAATTTTCGACAGGGAAAAGATCACCTTCGCACTCCTCGAGGCTCTCCCCCATGTCAAACATTGGTGGGAAACTTAATGGGAGAAAAGTTCCAGAGAGGAATATGGAATCTATGGGGTCGAGCCAACTTGGGATATTTTTTTGGATGCAGTTAAAGAACAATACTATCTTGTTGATAACTATGCATATCAGTACATGAGATTGACCACACTGTGGAAAGAGAAGAGCCAAACAACGTCGGAGTTCACAAATACTTTCCATACCTTGCACACCAATCTGGGTGTCAAGGACTCCGAGTGACATCTCGTTTTGAAATATCATGGGGATCTCCATAGGTACATCCAAACCGAAATGGATTTCCTAAACATCTCATCATTGGGAGTTGCATATCAATATGTTGTCAAAATCGAGCATAAATTTAGAAACTAGAAAAAATGGGGATTTGGGTTTGCAAATCTACAACAAGAAAAGCATGGTAGAGACAAACCTAACCAACAGGCCCTAGACAACCAATCCAAGGAACATGACAAAAAGGGTAAAGGGAAGATGAAGAATGACACTAGAAAGTGGTGTGACTTTCACAAAATCCCCTGGCACAACACTAATGAATGTCGCTCAATAAAAGTCATTGGTGGCTGAGGTCAAAGACATGGATCCAAACCCTAATTTAGAATCCGATCCAAAAAATATTGAAAATAGATAGATCATCGACGCAGACCCCACTGTCATTGTCGCGACCGCAACAATTCAACCAGAAGAATCAGTAGACCCTGAAGAAGGGGAGCACCTCTTCCATTCATAGATGTGGGTGAAGGGGACCTTGTTGCATTTCATTGTTAATAACGAAAACTAGAAGAGCCTCATCTCAGTTAAGGTCATCAAACAATTGGATTTGTCAACAACACCACACCCTCATCCATACGACATTGGGTGGATTCACTAGGGACGATATCTTCGTGTCAGCCATCAATGCCACCTGTCCAATGGAATCCAACCCTTCAAGGATGAGGTAGTGTGTGATGTTGCCCCTATTTATGCATGTGATGTTGTTTTGGGCCAACCATATATGTGGAGACGTCATGTTGTCTATGAGTCTAGACCCCGTAGTGTCATTATTACTCTGGGAGGTCAGCTCTATCAGATACCAGAGGTAGTTCCAACTACTTCTCCACCAAAACAGTGCTTCAAGGTAATCTCTCATAGTGTAAAATTCATCCTCTTCACAGTCTGTTCAAAGGATGCACAAAAGAACGCTTCATCCACTGCATCCTCAACACCTTCTATCCAGTAAAAATAGTTTGTCAAAGAGAAAGAAGATATTGTTTCTTCACCTACAATGGTGCCTACACAATGCCTCGTCAAACTCAGAGACAATAGGTTGGTGGAGAATATTCAACCCCGCCAACAATCGGTTTGTGACATTCTTCCACAGACCAAGAAACACAACTTCTCCAACAAAGCACACAACTCACCAAGATTCAGATTTAGAACATGCTTTCCCCTGTTCCCTAGGAACTCAATGCAATGGAGACCATTGCTTCCTAAGGGGATAGGATTGATCCAAGTGGATATTGGTGGCCACCCACCTGTTCCAACTGGCTCCTTTTGCCAGTTTTTAGTTCAACAAGTTCTTTTGTACTTCTTTGTAATTTTTGTTTCTACACTTTTGGGGCCTTCTGAAGCTCTACACATCTTCCAGCTGGATACTGGTGGCCTCCCACCTAATCCAATTGGTTTATTCTGTATGTTTTCATGTCATCACATCTTGTTGTACTTTCAGGTCCGTTTTGGGGCCCTAAATAGTGTTATTATGGCTCTCCATAGTCAAATTGTAGATAGAGTCATATTTTTATGATCTACTGCATAGTTCTTGAAAATACCTTTCCAACAGGCTATCACGCATCTAAAATGAAGATCGTATGAAAAAGTTACGACCCCGGTAAGTTAATGTACTAAATTACCCAAACGGGGCCCACATGACTTTTGGCGTTTCATATCCTAGGGTTAGGTTTTTGGATGTCTATGGTTTTGGGATTCCTTTTCAACATAAAAAGGACTTCAGAGCCTCATTGTAATCATCTTCTTGTGAATGAGCATAATTGTCACATCTCTTCTCAGAGATAAAGCTGCCACCATTCTAGCGAGTCTTGCACTCTGTATTTTTACAGTCTCTTTACAATTATTTCATTAATACAAATCAAGTATTGTTGTATTTCTTTGTTTTTGACAATTTTCATGAGTATTTCATTGTAATTTCTTTGCTTTCATTTCTTTCTAAACATAATCCAGATCAATCTAGCTCCAAAATCAATTAAAATGGTTATGGTTTGATTATCAATCTCACCTTCTACTTCAATCATGGGATATTGGGACTCTACTTGATTGTTATCCAAGGATGCATAAATCCTTGGCTTGCTTCTGCCTATGTCCTCAACTATATCAGCCTCCTGAATTTTTTTTACAATCCTCATATTTTCTCCTTTGCAAGGGAAATCTTTATACAAGTGGTCTCCCTCACATCCCCAACATTTTATGGGATATTTTCTTGGCCTTTTCCAAAACTAATCTACCATCATGGGCTCATTCTAGGATTATTTTCCCTACCAATACACTTGAGATTTTTTCCTATAAAAATGTGGCTTAAAATGTTTCTTCTTTTTCTCCATCTTTCCTTTGTTTTTGTCATCCCAAGCCTTTTGGAAATCTAGTCTTCCTCTATTCTACTCATAAAAGTATTTTTCTTTCCTTATGGTCTCTTCCAATGTCTTGGGCTCATCATAATGTATCTTATCACTGCATAAATAACGTATCCCACTTAGAATCCTTTGTATTTTAACCTTCTCTCCTCTTATAAATCTGGTGTACCTCGACAATTCGAGGAACCTCCTCTCATACTCATCCATTGTCAAGCTTACAAGAATGAGTTCAAAGAAATCCTTAGTCTTATTTTCATAATAATTATCTGACAAGTAATTTTGCTGGAAATATCTCTCAAAATGCCTCAAGGAAATTATATTTTCATCAATACGATTAACCTTATTTAGTTTATCCCACCACATATATGATTTTCCTTGAATATGGTAGGTTTCAATTTTGGATTTTACGTTAGATGAATAATTGTGTAATCGAAAATATTTTCTCATCCCCAATAGACATGCTTCTAAAGATTCATTATTCTTGTGATCACCATCAAAGGTAGGAGGATTAATCTTTCTAAGCTCTCCTTGCAATTCATCTACCTCATACCTCCTCCTTTTTCTTCAGACAGGGGACACACTTGGGCTACTATTTGACCTTGAATGTGCATGTTCTATTTTGTTCGATGTTTTTGGTGAGTGAAAATGATGACTATGTCTACTAATACGTCTTTATTTTCTAGATCCCTCATGTTCATCCTCCCTACCCTACCATCTTGATGCTTCTACTTGTATTTCACTGGCTACTTGCTTTGTGCCAGAATATTTATTGTCTTTCCTTTGCAACATATTTATGCTCAAACTAGCGAGGATGCTAGTGGATTGACTGAAACTAGATATCAAATTGGAGGATATGTAACTTGTTCTAAACCCAATGGATATGCTTCCACTACACATGCTCATATCCAACACAAGGGAGGCTTCCTTAGTAACCTCAAAGGACCCTATAGTAAGGCAAGGAAATTCTATGACCCCTTATCTTGGTTACTTGAGTGTACCACCAGTTAGGTCTAAGTTCAAGGTGAGGTCAATGTGGCTTAAATAAGGAATTTCCAGTGTGTGTGAGGGGTGTTTCTAAGATTATGCAAGGTATCCAACACAACAAATGAATCAAGTAAATGCCTCGAAACACTAGCTATCAAAGAAAAATTAATGGCTGTAATAAAACTTGAATAAAGAGATGGTTCACTTAAGCAAATAGCAAGTTTTTAACAACATAAATAAAAAAATCATAAACTAGTAAAGATTTTAAATGCAAACTAAAAGACTAATAAATGAAATAACATGAAACTACTTCAAATTAAAGATAGATGCAAAACCCTAATAACTAAAAACTACAATCAATGATGCAATGAATGAATTTTAAGAATGATTCCAAAGTAAATCATGCAATGAAACCATAGATGTTAGGATATCTATGAATAAGACATGAAATGAAATGCAATTATACCTATATTAACAAAAGGCGTCAAAGAGAGAGAGAGAGAGAGAGTTTTAAAGTCACTTGAAAAAGAGATTAGACTAGTATCATGGAGGATTAAGTTAAGATAAGACTCAAGAATCAAAACCTAGTGGAGTACACGCACAAGACCTAGGTATTGATTCTTTAGAAGAGATACTTAGGCGAGTTCAATGACAAGCCCTAAGTAGTCATCCTATGTTTTCTAAAGGATTTAAGCAAGAGATCAATGTGGATCTTAGGTCAAAACCCTAGAGGAGTCCACTCACAAGTTATATAATTTTTCTCTATAAGGATAAGATTGGGGGAGTATACTTAGTAACCTTATATCCTTCAACAAAATTTATATGAATGATAACAAGGGAAGGGAGCTCACTTGCAAGACTTCCTAGGGTTTCAAAATAAAATTATCCAAGGAAAACAAGATGACATGAAAAATATCACCACTTTGGTAAAGTATTTACTTAATACACCAAGAATAAACCATTAAATACTTGAAAATAACACTTACTATTCAATTCATTGAGCATGAAAGAAACCCTAACATGTAATCATCCACAAGAAAGTTGAAAAATCATCCACTAGATCAATCTCCAAAAAGTGCACACAAGTTCTCCACGATGAAAAAAAAGAAGTAAAGAAGAAAATATAAGTGATTCTCCACAATATGAGTTATGATATTCACGTGAGGAAAAACATCCTCTATATATATGAGGAAACCCTAGTGCCTCATATCTCTAAGAGACCCTAAACATAATAAATCCATGATACAAGTTGAATAGATCTCAAGCCGACCCCCATAATAGCCTCCAACAATAAGATAAAATGTTAATACATCAAATTGTCTTCCTAAAAGGTCACATGTGTATATGTGAGGGCCTCCAAGGGAGGTGACATCATCCTCTAAAGTGGTACAAGGGCCTCCAAAGGCCACATATCCCCTAAAAAGGTGAAAAGTACCTAATAAATCATGTTTCCTCATCAATAAGGTCACATCCCCTCATCAAAACGTCGTATGCCATCGCAATCAAGTGCCAAATCATCGTCATCAATGCTAGGTTAGCTCAAGAAAGCATCAAGTCACCCTCAAGCATGATTTCATCCTCATGTATGCAACGTCATGGGTAAAAATGGAAACATCATTAAGGGGAAGTGATCCATCATCACTCCAAAGGGGTATACCATCATCATTAAGTGCCATAACATCCAACGAAAACACTAAGGGGAACAATGTCTAAAGTCAGGGGCTTCCCACCCTCTCAATGGTACTTAGGTTATATCTGCAACGACCAAGCTCACCAATGAAATATTCAAGGTCCAGGAGCTTTTGGAAGGTGTGTCAAGGCATGTTAAGTCATCAAGAAGGAAAATACTAATCATCAAATCCCTAACGCCCTCCATATAGTGTGCAATGACCTAGGTACAAGTATCAAAATGTCCTTAATAGGACCATCTCCAAGGATGCATCATCATTCAACAAAGTTCATAGAATCAAGTAAGATAAACATTGCAAGATAGAAGAGTCATTAGAATCATATAAAGTAATCCATAATCTAATACAAACACCACACAAATAATTCATAATAGGTATCTTCTTCAAGCTTCACACTAGATTATAACTTTATGAAATTTTCCAAGTTTAGGTATGGGAGGATCATCATAAGACCCTATTAGGTGTGCTAGTACCCAAGGTCATGGTATCATTGAAATACTATTGTAAACATTCATTTATATATAATTCTTATTTTTATTATTAAATTAACGAAATATTCCCTGGATGGGGTGACACCTGTCGAGCACATGATAAATGACACTCTAGCAATGAGTGCAGTTAAATCCCCCTGCTGCGAGACTACCCCTCTGTCAACTCACAATTCCTAGCATTCACTCAGGAAAGAGGTTAGTTCATTGGGACAATCGAGAAGGTTTAATGGCACACCAAGCTTCACCATCTGAAATTGGTACGATGCAGCAAGGCATCATCACCTCGACATTCATGGCAACCCAAACTGCCATTTATATCATCATCATGTAGGTAATCTCTTGTTGGGGTTCTTATTTACAATTTTTTCCCTCAACTCTACATTCTCCACCTGCATTCTTCGTCCGAGTAAGCCGAGCCTCTGCCATTTTTCTTCCTTCCATGACCACATTTCCCTCATTTCCACTGTCAATTTTCTACCCCTCGAGTTCAGCTTCACAATGCCTCGTGAGAGAGGTAAGTCCAAATGCGGGTCGACCTACTATATTCTGGTAGGTCGACACCGGTGCGCAGACCCGCCTTCTCTTTTTCCCAATCCAGGGAGAAAATTTGTTCACTATCCTTACTCTGATCAAATTTGGCGCGATGACACCCAACCTACGCCTCATCTTCTTGACCCTAAGATAAACTATGGAGGATGCATAGTGGAGGAGGATATTCTTCCTAACTAGGAGGAGAACACTATTGAGTATACAACACCAACTGGCACCAGTTTCCCCTTAAATTTTCTCAAGATAGCCATGGGAGGTTGTATGGTGGAGGAGGAAATCCCTTCACAGGTGTAGGGTGACTTCAAGGAAGGCGCAACCCCCAATGTTAGTGGAGAGAACAATGAAGTACCATGGATAGATTGGGGCGTCTGCTAGAATGAGGAGGAGACCCATCGGGAGCTACACATAGGCGAGCAAGCTCATCCATCTTTGGGGAACCACGATTTTCCCAGTTCCTGCAGGCTCATGGAGGACCATTTAGCACTGATATTTGATATGAGGAAAGATTTGGTTGAACAACTTCACAACCAACATGTCCTTATAAGATGCCTAGACATGTTGTTTGATTCCCTGTCAAGAGATCTTGCGAAGAACCGTTTCCGAACCTGCTGTCATCCGGTTTCTTTCACAATTCGCCATGACGGAAGTCCGGGTTCGCCTCACATCTAGTTTCTTTACTGTTAGAATTTTAGTTTGAGTTAGAATGCATATTGTTGAAAACAAACTCTGGTCTACGAGTTTGTCCATGAACAATACATGCCACTTCTTCTGATCTCCATGCATGTGGCGAGTTTTGATATATATTCAGACATGTGTCGCTTTATTGACATCTTAAGGTAATTTAAACTTTTTTATTTAAAATAAAAATATAAATTAAGTAAGTATTATATAAAAATTAAAAAAATTAAGATTATTATTAAAAGTAGTTTTAAAAACAATTTTAAAAAAAAAATGAAATTTATTTAAGTTAATTATAATGATAAAAAAATTATTTTTTTATTTTCAAAAGTTGTTAAAAATATATATTATCTTTAGATTTGAAACAAAATTAAAAACTACTGGATAAAAACTAAATTTAAAATTAAATAAGTAAAATTATCTAATATATTTTTATTTCGAATAAGCTAAGGATTGCTGATTTTTTTTATATTAAAAAAAATACAACAACTTTTTCAGGTGCCAACTTGGAAGGTGAATTCAAATCTGATCGTAAAAAATTTGATATGGTACGATGGCTACAATATTTTTTTATCATTGGCACATGACGCACATTCTCTTGCTCATTAATTCTTGAATTTGAATTCCATGTGTGCACTTTATGCTTCCTCTCCTCTTAGGTCATGGTTGTGTTGACGAAGGCAGAGCCATACCTTCTAATGCGATCTCCATCAACGCCAGCCTCTTTTATGGGTGATGGTGAGGTAATGAGGATGCCCATTTCTTTCTATCTTTTTAGTGATTTAATATTACTGGTTTGGTTGTTGTGATTGATTATAGTTATGCTTTTTATTTCATCTTACATAGATAAGATGGCATGGCAAAGAAAAATAAAGGATTATTTGGACCATTAATAAATATTTAGTTAGATAAGTACATTCTTTTCCTTCTTTTGAACAATTTGTCTCTGTTTCATTCCTTCAATTTATTTTCCAAGATTTATTTTAAAATCTACATAATTCATAGTTGAGTTTAGATGTTTGTTTCCTATTCTGTTTATATTTTTCTTAACTTGCATTCCAACTTTTGAGATTAATTTTGTATTAGTGTCACTATGACTTTTGGATAACTCTTATTTTGTCATTTACGATTCCTTTTATTATTTTTTGAATATGTTTCTTGTTGTTATATAATAATTGAATGTTTGACCATTAATTCATTTTATCTATTGTTGTTTAGATGTTTGTTTCCTATTTCGTTTATAGTTTTCTTAACTCTCCTTTTGACGTCTAAGATTAATTTTGTATTACTGTCACTATGACATTTGGATACCTCTTATTCTATAATTTATGATTCATTTTATTATTTTTGAATAAATTCCTTGTTGTTATATAATGATTGAATGTTCGACCATTAATTCAGTTTATCTTATGTGTTGAAAACCATATGTGTAATCACATATAGAATGGTAGATAACAATCCCTTAATAAAGTGCAACCCTAGGGGAACTTGAGTTGCCTATTGTCCCCAAAAAACCTTTTCCTCACTTTTGGCCAATTCTTTTCTAGCCCAAGGGGAAACCCTAGAAAATATTGTTTTATGATGTTCTTTAAAATAAAAATAATGGTGGATTACCAAGACTAGTGTCTATCCAATTGGGTGATGGAGTCAATATCAAAGAACAAGAGGGTCTTAACATGACGAAGAAGTAATTAATTCATTGACTGATATACTAAAATTATCCCAAAATGGATTTTCAAATTATGCAAGAATAAGTGAGAACCCTTAAAAACAATACACCATCACAAAGATGAAATTACAACCCAAAAAAAATGTGAAACCATGAACGAGATAAGGTTTTCCATAATATGAAACCCTAGATGAAGTAGACAAAGTAGGAAAATTTTTATATCAAATGAATAACCAACAATACATAATTTCTTCAAATTTGATTTCACAACAAGATCAGGAGGATCAAATAGGTCTCACCCAACTTTCCTCCTAGGCTAAGAAAACCCAAAAAAATGGAGTGAAACAATGCTAAATAGGAAATTATAGCAGCAAAATTATTCAACAATTGAAGGTTACATCAAGGATTAGGGAGGAATTAACAATATCAAGCCAAATATCTTATTATGTGACAAAACTTCCATTCTCTAAAGACTATTTCAGTTGCAAAAACAATGGCAATCCTTGTAAAATTCTAATAATCCATGAAAATAATAGAAATATGGAAAAACCTCACATTGAACTTATCCTTCTTCTAATCCTCGCAAAGATATTCAAGTAAGGTTGGAGTGGAACTCTGAATATTCCAACCATGCCTTAGGAAAATTAAGTTTTCCTCTATTTATAGGCTTCTACCCTTTGTTCATTTCCAATTAGAGTTAAGTGTTTTCAAGGTTTAGAGAGGAGAAAATGATAATTTAATCCATGAAACATGTCCTCCTATCTAGGGTGCACCACCCTAGGCCTTCTCTTAGGTGTTTTATGGTCCCTTTAACCCTATCACACCTCTTGGAGACTCTTCTAACCCTAATGCACCTTCTCTAGAGTGAATGTTATGTTCCATTTGATATTCCTTTTGATTATAGCTCTAAATTTGACCTGGGATCTAATTCACATTTACATAGATCCATTTCCACTTGTCATATTTCTATTTCTTTAGAGTATTCAATTATTCTTTGTTTAATGGTTTTGATCATACCAATGATGCCACATGGAACCTCTTCATGCAAAGGTGTCTCCTCCAAAATATAAATATGTAGAACATGCCTTGAACAAAGTGTAATGCCCTCAAATACCTTAAAGGTGAAACATGTCTCCAAATATGTGGAATGCATTTTGAAGAATGTGTGATTCCCACAAGGGACCTCCTTTAACCATAGAAATGATTTCAAATTCCAAATGGCACCATTCCAAGCAAGGGATTCCTTCTTTATACCCTTTCCTTGGTATAGGTTTCCTCCATGGTCAAGTGTTTTCTCCTTTGGCCTCTCTCTCTTCCACATGTCAAGTTTTAGAACTCTTGCAATGTTGGGTGTTAATTTTATAGGGTTTGAGTATTGCTCACATATTTTTTCCACGTGATCCAAATGAAGTCTCATGGTGTAATTTTTCTGTAGAAAAATATGTCATCAAGCCAAGCATGCTCCCTCTACTCCTTTGTTCTTCCTTGAATGGTGAGTGATGTTAAAACAAGATAGAACTAGGTTTATAATATCCAAGTCTCTCCCCCAAAACCTATAACGGCTATAAACCATGTTATCAGACAATCTTGCACCCCAGTGTGAATCCCTCACAAAGATACAAAGAAGAGTGTAACATGGAAGTGTTTCCAGTGTCACGTAGACAACGACTTCCCTCTTTTTAGTGAAGGACAAGTCCAACACAAGGGAGGTTTTCCTAGTAGCACCAAGGGTTCTAAGGGTAAGACAAGTCAACTATAAAGTCACCTATGTTATGACCCAAATTACCACCAATGTTTTTATGATGTCAAAGATGTGAATTAGGTTGGTTGGTTAAGGCAAATTCTAGATTTAGGTTATTCACTTTTAGGGTTGTTTTAGGGGGGTTATTTAGTGATTTTCCAATGAATATTAATCCCAAAATAATCTATATCTAAAAAATACTAAAGGATTTTATAAAAATTTAAGGGGATATGAATAATTTAAAACAATAGACTATTAATAAACAACATTATGTTTCAACCACATAATAAATTTGTAATAAGTGATTTCTAGGGATAAAACCATAAGTAAACCTAGAGTTAATGTAACTTTCTAAAACCTAAAATTTTGGGGCACATAAAAACCAATAAAACTAAGTCATTCCACTCTAAAAATGAAGAAATATAAACCAACAAAGAAGATTGTGTAAGTTAGATGATCTTCCAAGTCAAACACATGCAAAATAGATAAGATGTCTAGAGTTTTATGGATGAAAATTTAAATGCAAGCTACAAGAACTTAGATTTACCCTTAAAAAAAGTAAAAAATTGGATTTTAATTTTATGATTGACTAGACAAGAAATAAACTAGTGGCTTCTTGATTTTTTGGGCATATGGGGTCAACTAAGGATCCTCTTGAGAAAATGTAAGTGAACCTAGGGTGATAGTTAGGGTTGTCCACTACAAACAAATCATCATAGTGCCTTACAAGATTCAAAATGATTTAAGAGGAATATTCTCCATTAGAAATTCTCCAATCGATTTCAGACGAGACCTATCAAGAAGAGAGAAAGAGGGTTGCACCACCAAAAATAGAGAACAACAACAACACTTGCAACAATTCACAAATAAAATAAACAAATATTTAAAGAGACCACTTACTCATTAAATCGATTCACCAAATCCATTGATAGAATAACATCCATCAATTTGCAAAGCATCCAAAAAGCATATTCCAAGAGAGTGCTTTAGCTCGCCATCCATAGCATAATCCATAAAGTAGACAAAAAAAATTCTTCACAAGTTCTAGCAATGAATCACAATGAGAGGTGCTTCCATTTTTATAGACAAGGGATCTAACATCTATCTCAACATAAAAACAATATTCCCCTATTTATATCCTAGAAAAAAATGAAAAAGTGACTTGTCATCCAAAAAGTGAAGGAGACTAAGTCAATATACAAGAAAAATATGCTGTGGGTACTTAAAAGCATCCAAGAGAGGAGGATTCCCAAGTAAAGTGAATTCGAATAGGGTCAAGAGGCTTCAACGTCTCTAAAAAATGCAAGTGAAGACCCTAAAATCATGGTAAGGTACTCTTCCAATGAAGAACTATCTAAAATGAGCCAACGCATAGCCCCTAATCAAGGAACGTCCACACATGTGAGGAAAATATGATCTAACAGAGAGGACATCTCCTCCAATCAAGATCTAATGTCTAAGAGAGAGGCATCCACGACAAGAATGTATCGTCATATCATGCAAGTGACCTCCACAATTTATGGAATAACCCTCTCCGAGTCAAAAGAAAGACACATGTGCTCATATGGCTAGTATATACAACATCCAAAAGGGCTGAATCTCTCCTTGAGTGAAACATAGCTTAGAAAGTGATGAAAATAGAGTAGTATTCTAGGATCTTCAATGTAGCATGTTGACATGATGCCCATGCATTTATAAATAGCCCAAAAGTGCCTCACATAATGTGATCAATGCCTTGGGATATGTGTACTTCCTTGTTTATGTTTAGATTGGTTAAGATCCAAATAGAAACCTCACGAGGATATGGATCCCCCTGCATTTTTATAGAGGTGGTACTCCTCTTTGGATAAAATATATATCTTGATGCTCTTGGATTGGGGAGAATTTTAGACAACAAAACCCAAGTTTGTATTGCTTAGTTTTATATGAAATGGTTCTTGATAACCAGATCTGATCTTTAAGTGCAACAAGTAGCATTTTAACAATAAAAAGATTGAAGGAAGGCTTCAATATCAGAAAATATATATGCCCAATATCATTTATAAAACCCTCTGAAATACATGAATACATAATATGCAACCATATTTTCTTACACAAAGAAGAGTGAAATGATCTTGATCATTTCAGAGAACTTTAAAAGAGTAACGCGGTTAAAACTGAAAAGAATTTGATAAGCACACTCTAAAAATCTCACACTCAGAAACCCCAAGATCTGAGAAATCATTAAATTCATGCTCTGAAGTAGTTCTCTATGGATTTTATTACATGAAATATATTCTTCATTACAAAGAATTCAGTAAACCAATTGATAAGTGGTTTAGAAACAAAGCTTGTCAATCACAAGGGCTAAATCTCCATGAATTAAATCCAACATCCTTGTTTAGATTTGGAAATCACATGTATGTATTTAAATACTCCATGATCTTATAAATAAATTTATTGAAACAATACAAGAGAAACACGCTTAGCTTTATGCTCAATTTAGAAATACAAGCATACAACCTTGAGAAAATAGTGTAGAAGAAGAAGAAACAAGAAAATTGGAGATCAATGTTTGTTGATCAGAATCTTGGCTGCATGTTGATGGTTGGAACCTTTTTATTATGATCTTATGCTCTGATAATGCAACCTTCTAACCCTTTCTTTCATGGTTCTTTGTCTATTTTAAAATTTGCTTTCAATGCTTTCTTGAAGTATTTAGGGTTTGGGTCTTTTTAGAAATTTCCACGCTATTTTAATCTTGGAATAACCACAGTATTTGATGCCTCATTTAAGCCTCATTAATGAATTTTTGAAATTGACATATGTGTCTTGAAGTGGGGCCCATTTCGTCTTTAATAAAAGTTTTTAAATAAACTTTTATTTTGAAAAATTTTAATTGGATGCCCTTTTAAAAGTAGTCTGTGTTTTAATTTTTGGAGCAAGATAATTGACCTTTCACCATGGAAATCACTTTATATGAAATATTCATCATCCCAAATTTCCAACGAGTCCTTCTAAGCGCAATTTGGAGTTATGGATCTCAATATATAAGCTTGTGAAGTCGAGGTATCAAGTATATTTATTAGCAAACCATAAAAAACATAGCTGACTATTGTTTCAATTTATGGGAGAGTTATGGCCAATTTCACCTCTTGAAACCTATTCCATCATCTTCCTCATCACACTCAATTTCCAGTGAGGTATAGTTTGTTGAAAACCGACGACCAGATCTCAAGATACGACCTTCGAAAAATCACTGCTCAACAATTGTTCATCTAATTTCGTGGATCAATCCTAGCCCTCCATTAAAATTCATCTTTTTAGAAAAGTTCCATCCCACATGCATTGTGGTAAAAAGTTCTAAATTTTTTATATAGTAAAGTTTATCCATATGACTTATGTGAAAGAATAAGAGACTATGGAGATCAACCCTTAGGAAAATTCATGAAATATATATTTTTTTGATATGCCACTTTCCCAATCAATGCCCAGTAAGCATCCTTGTCATCGCTTGATCACTGTTGAGTCATATCCCATGTCATCATCATGTGTCATAGTGTGATAGGTTACCATAGGATGCTAGTGTCGTGATTTCATTAGTTTCCACATGTCATGATGTCATTGGTTTCCATGTGTCATAGTCCCATTTGTCACCACGTGTCTTGGTCTCATTGGATGCCATGTGTCATGCTCCCATTATATGCCACATGTCATTAAGTGACTAGTTAAAAATTAAAAGGGAAAGGGACTTAGGGAATTAGGCTAAGTATATGAGTATGAGGATAGAGAGAAGATGGAGTAAGGGGAGAGGAGGTAGGAGTAATGGTGGGTCGATGGGAGGTCGCGGGTTGGTGGAGGTCACAGGGGTAGGGGATTTTGGAGGGATAAGGGGGTGTGAACCTGTGGTGGTGAGGGAAGAGGTGAGGGGAGTAGAGTGGAGTGGAGTGAGGGGGATGGGAAAAATCTAAGTGTAGAGATTAGATTTGGTTCAGGGTAAGGTGAGGTGAGAGGGATATGGGGAAAAGGGGGAGGGAATCCTGACCCCACAATGTATAAAGAGAGGGGGATTGATGAATAAGGAGGGGAGAGAGAGAGATAAAAAAATAACTAAGTATAGGATAGGGGAGAGAATATATAGTATAAAGAAGAGAGGAGTGAGGGGAGGATAATAGAAAAAATTATAAGTATTGAAGGGACTAGCGAGAGGGAGGAGTGAGGGGAGGATAATAGAAAAAATTATATGTATTGAAGAGAAGAGTGAGAGATATTTATAAGAGAGGAGAGGTAAAGAGGGGAAATGGGTGAAAAAATTATAAGTATGGAGAGGAGAGGGGATATGAGGAAGAGTGGAAAATTTTCTAAGTATAAGATAAGAAGCAAGTATGGATAATAAGAGAATAATATAAGTTACAAGAGAATATTTGGTTCCAAGAAAATGATCGGGGTTCCAAGAATTCTTCGTTCCAAGAAAAAATAGTTGTGTTGCACATGGAAAAACCACTTCTTGGGTGATTTGACAAAAACCTAGATATCTTGAGCATACAGAGTCTGATTTTTAATCCATAAAATGCATGATGAAGCTAAGACTGAGGGATACACCATGAAATGATAATCATTCAAAATTTATTTCTTCTTATATCATTTTTTTATAACTCCAAAGGGTTAAAAACTGAGGTGACCAAGTTTTCAATCAACAACTGGCTCCAACTGTGTGACAATGACCCCCTATGGATTGCTAAGAACACCAAAATATGAATACTAGTTTCCTTCTCCATTAGGATATGGAGTTATATTTAAAATCAATTCTTGTAATTCCTCGTCCATGGAGTCATATTCAAACATTACCTCCATCTAGCAACTACTTTATTATGCAAAAATTTGACTAAAAAAGTAAATTATGTACAAACAAGATCTACCTACCCTCTGTTACTTGAAGGAAAGGGAAACTTTTAGGTGTAGGTAGATTTCCAATGGAGCCATTTAAGCATCCAACTGATCTATGGAATGAAATCCATAATTGAGGAACTTGGCAGGGATGCTATCAAGGAGTGAAAATCATGCCCAAAATGTGTTGAGGTAAAACTGAGCTGGAAGTGCCCAAAATATTATTACAATGCTTTGGAACCACAATCCAATAATATCAACACTTGGTTTTTCATGATTGTTGTTGTCTTTGGTTGGACAAGAAGGTTCTATTTTGAAATATTCTCATCTTTCTCCTTATTACTGACCACATCCAATATTGTTGATCCGTCAACAATGTCTTGAAAGCATTCTTCCTCTATACAATGATTATGTTTCCATGGTAAGGTTGCAAAGATGAATTGTTGTTGAAAATTTGTGGAGAACTGCAAGGTTGTCTTTTGTTGTTCATCAACAACTTCATTATATTCAGAAATAAAACATATCACCCATGGATATTCTTGTTGTAAATTCCCTTCTTTTGATACTTGGAGGATATCTTCTTCATTAAACTCTATTTAAGATGAAAAATTAGCGTCACAAAATTTTGATATAAAGTGATGACTCTTACCATTATTTATGTTCATCCAATGTAGACATTGTTCTTGTGGCTTGATATAAACTAGCCGTGCCATTTGAGAATCTACTGCAACATTTTCATCATGATTATTTTGAATGAAATCCTTGTGTACATCAAGTGGAGGTTCTTTATCTTTAAACTCATTATGATCATTACTCTCAAATTGAGCACATAAGAGGTCTAAATTTCCCTCCAATGGAGCATGTAGAGGATAGTATTCTCCTTGAATTGAAGCTTTAGGGTTCTACTTTTATGTTTCAATAGCAATATCTGGAAAAAAAAATCACATCTTTCATCAAATCTTTCTTCAAAATCCATTCTTCCATTGTTTTGGAGCAATATTGGGAAGTTTAATAGATTAGCATTGATTTCATGAACATTTCTTTCTATGATTTGAGCTCGATGCAATAACTCTTTCCAAGTACTCTTTCCCTCTTGCTTCAATAGAAATATTAGATTCATGGGCAAGGCCTTTTCATAACAAATGAAAATAATGACATCATTTGGAAACATTTCTTGAGGAATCTCATGAAGAACTTTCATGAATATGAAAGTAAAATATTTTATTGTCTCTTCCTCATTCATACGGACTTCAACCAACTTCAAGAAAATGGAATATGGATATTTTCTTGGAAAATATTTCTTGACAAATAAATGTTCTCATACATCCCAACTAGTGATGGTTCCGGGTAGCAATGAATAAAACCATTCACTAGGATTTTCCTTTAGAGTCAAGATAGAAAAACTGGCATACAACCTCATTTTGAGCCCCATTATAAATCTCACAAACACTATAAAAAATAATCAAATGTTTCTCTGCATCCTCTGAAGTATTCCTGAAGATCATGGGAAACTTTTCCATGGAAATATCTAGCAAGGGATGAACTTCTCCTTGTAAATTGAGTGAACTTCTATGCAACCATTTCTTTCTTTGGATACCTTCTCCCTTTATTGTATCTTGAACTACTTTTGTTGGATCTGTTGGGGAAGGAAAAATGTCATCACAACATGAAAGAATCTCCTTGAAGGAATATTCATATAAATCTTCTTGAAACTCTGGAATATTTTTTATGAAGTCACCTACACATCTTTCTTTAAAAAATGTTGTTTTGATGATGGAGTCACTAGGGAGACCATCCTCCCAAATCTTGGATGGTTCTTTGAATTTATGGAAATTGTCACAACCAATTTGTGACTGAAACTTCAACAATATATATTCAAGTCCATTTAATGCTCCTTGAACAAGGTTTACAAGAACCCGGTTCATATTGAATCAATCTCTAAATCTGCTTTCAAAACTTCAACCAAGCAACTTCTAGTTTTCCAATAATATCTAATCCTATAAAATCATATTTCTTGAAAACAAAACATTCCCTAATATGGTCACCACAAATGTTGATGTTTAGATTGGTTAATATCCAAACAACAACCTCACGAGGATATGAATCTCCCTACGTTTTTATAGAGGTGATACTTCTCTTTAGATAAAAGATATATCTTGATGCTATTGGATTGGGGAGAATGATGGAATAAGAGGTATCAAAATTCATTTATGATTCCTTTTATTCTTTTTTGAACAAGTTTATTTTTGTTATATAATGATTGAATGTTCGACCATTAATTCATTTTATATTATGTGTTGAAAAACATATGTGCAATCATCATACAAAATGGTGGATAACAATTCCTTAATCATGTGCAACCCTAGGGGAACTTGGGTTGCATGTTGTCACCACAACAACTCTTCCTCACTTTCCGTTGTTTATTTTCTATTGCAAGGGGAAAACCCTAGGAAATTTTACTTTATGATGTTCTAATTTAGAATAAAAAGAATGGTGGGTTACCAAGACCAGTGTCTATCCAATTGGGTGATGGAGTCAAGATCAAAGAGAAAGAGGGTATGAATATGATGGAGAATATGTAATTAATCCATTGACTGATATGCCATAAACAATCCAAAATGGATTTTCAAATTATGCAAGAATAAGTGAGAACCCTTAATCAAGATACTCCATCAATAAGATGAAATTTCAACTAATAAATATAGTGCAACCATGAACAAGATAATGTTTTTCATAATATGAAACCTTATATGAACTAGACAAAGTAGGATAGTCATTTTATCTAATGAACAACCAACAATACATCATTTCTTCAAATCCGATTTCACAGCGAGATAGAGAAGATCAAATAGGTCTCACCCAAATTTTCTCCTTAGATAAGAAAACCCACAAAAATGGAGTGAAACAATGCTAACCAAGAAATTAAAACAACAAAATCCTACAACAATTCAAGGTTACATCAAGGATTGGGAGAACTTAACAACCTCAAGTCTAATATCTTAATATGTGACAAAACTGCCCTTCTCTAAAGATTATTTGAGCCACAAAAATAGTGGCAATCCTTGCAAAACTCTAATTGTCCATGAAAAGAATAGAAAGATGGAAAAACCTCACATTGAACTTCTCCTTCTTCTAATCCTCCCAAGTATATTCAAGTAATATTGGAGTGGAAGTCTGAATCTTCCAACCATGCCTTAGGAAAATGGAATTTTCCTCTATTTATAGGCTTCCACCCTTTGTACATTTCCAATTAGAGTTTAGTATTTTCATGGTTTAGATAAGAGAAAATGATAATTTAATCCATGAAACTTGTCCTCCTACCTAGGGTGTACCACCCTAGGCATTCTCTTAGGTGTTTTAGTGTTCCTTTAACCCTAGAGCACCTCTTGGAGAGTCTTCTAACCCTAGTGCACCTTCTCTTGAGTGAATTTTATGTTCCATTTGGTCTTCCTTTAGCTTAAAGTTCTAAATTTGACTCAGGACCTATTTCACCTTTACATAGATCCACTTTCCACTTGTCATCTTTCTATTTATTTAGAGTATGCAATTATTCTTTGTTTAAAGTATTAGAGGATGCCAATTATGCCACATGGGATCTCTTCATGCAAAGGGGTCTCCTCCAAAATTCAAATATGTACAACATGCCTTGAACAAAATATAATGCCCCCAAATACCTCAAAGTTGAAACATGTCTCCAAATATGTGGAATACATTTTGAATAATGTGTAATTCCCCTAAGGGACCTCCTTTGACTGTGGAAATGATTTCGAGTGCCATGTGGCACGATTTCAAGCAAGGTATTCCTCCTTTACATCATTTCCTTGCCACTTTCCATGCTCTAGGTTTCCTCCATGGTGAGGAGTTTTCTCCTTTGGCCTCTCTCCATTCCACATGTCATGTTTTGGACCTCTTACAATGTTGGGTGTTCATTTTCCATGGTTTGATTCTTGTTCACATGTTCCATCCATGTGGTCCAAACAGAAGCTCATGGTGTAATGTTCCTTTGGAAAAATCATCCATAAAGCCAAGCATGCTCCCTCTACTCCTTTGTTCTTCCTTGGATGGTGATGTAACACACTCGAACCCCTTATCCTCACTCAAGTTAGCGGGGTGTCATGATTTATCCTTCCTCTAAACACTCGGTAAGTACTTCAGAAACATCAGTGCTTGTGTGATGACTTCTCTTATCATAACATACGTTATATTACATCTTAGAAATTCACAGCTACAAGTTTCCTCCAAAGACAATTGAGTCATCCAAGAATCTAAATGCCCTAATCGGACGATCAACATTGCTCCTTGACCTCATTTACATGTCTGGTAGCTAATTCAGACTTACTCCCGTCAAGGTACTTACTCACAGAAATCACCAACCTCTCCAATGGTATCATTCTGATGGACTTCCTTAAGGATCTAATGACCCTTGAATATCCCAGTTCAATGGCCACGATTTCATCGGAGCCTCTACTCAATTAATGGTTAACCTCCTATCAAATCCCGGGCTTACAGTTCCCAATGGGTTCCACATAGATTCATGGATGAGATCAAGTCTCTCCCATTCTGATTCAACGATCTACTTTCTTTCTTAGAGCTCCTCCTCATTCGAGTATTTCTGCTTCGACTCCATTGACTACTCTGAATCAACCACTCCGAACACACATGCTCCAACAAATCAAATGGTACTCAATCATTTGAGTTGGTGGATTTAATGTGCCTCAGAGGTTCCAACTAACCACTAGATAAGGTAGAACAACTCCATTCCTAGGGTGATTTTCATGAGATCCAATGACTGTGAATCCATAGTCATTTTCTACAAGATCTACGATCCTCGAAGTTCCTATCGTCAGATTTCATCTTTTAATCTCCCTTCCAAACCTTTGACCAACCTTACATCGATGGACTATCGATTAGATCCAATGATCCAAAATCCACCATAGTCATGTTCTGATGGGTAAATGGGTATTATTGACTTGGGATCTCCCTCATCCGAGTGCTATTATGATATATCCCTTGATTACTCCGATGGGTACCCCATCTGATCAATGGACCATATATTCTCACCATGCTAATCCCACACCTGTGAGTAATCTCGACTAAAATCAAATTTTCTTCAGGAAAACAGACTGATTTTGGACTTAAGCATTTAGGAATTTCTTCAAGGATTTTCCCAAATCTCTAAGGGTTAGAAAAAAAATCTAAGACCATCGAAGGCCTCTATATTTTATGAGGAAATAATATCTTGCATATCTTTCAATCTTTCCACATAATGATCATAGTTCCCTTGAGAATTTGGGTTCTTCATTGCTTGCAGGGTTCCCTCCACATAACTAGACACTCACCACATGGGTTAAACAATATTTTTTCCCATGTCCTGCAAACTTTCCTCTAAAGTTGTAAGGTCCATACATATACAACTTGTCCTTCATATTAATTCTCATGTTTTAACAAGTTAACGATGATCACATTGGTTTATCACAATTAATCAGAGATTTCATGTATCAATTTCAAGCATTTACATTTCCCATTCATTAAAAAATTACACATACATCATTCATTCACAATTTAACAAGTCAAGCTATACAATTATCTGATCAGGGAATTTCCAATACCAACTTACTGAGAGAGTATGCCTTTCCTCCCAACCTTGTTCCATATTGTAGAGTGCTTTCCTATAGTACACCACCCTCGTGCCAAGCCATGATACCACAAGGGTAATTTGATTCAACTGGATTCCAAACTCTAAGATGATCTAGGAAGGTTACTGTCCTTCCTCCTCTGACCAAAATAGAAGTTCCCCCCTTCCAACTGAGCTCGAGAACTCTACAGGTTTATCAGGTGGTTTCTCAACTAGATTTCCTCTGCACAAGGGAGTCCCCTCTCTGCTCAATAGTGTTGGATTACTAAGAGGGGGGGGTGAATCAATAATAGAGAAATTTAATCCTTTTTAACCATATAATCCAAGTGTTATATCAATGAAGCATTATCATCCAATAACTACAGAGTAAATAAGCAATGAACAAATGAACAAACATACACATACAGAGTACACCAG
>JASDQU010436057.1:76614-103670 GCA_032191745.1 Picea mariana
TATTAATACTTGAGTACATACTTTAATCATTAAGTATGTTCAAGGTCACATTGTTCAGGTTTTTTTTTTTTTTTTAAGAAGAAAGTTTAAGGACTTAGACCAAGATAAGTAGGAGCGGGTTTCATGCATGCTAGGAAAGCAAACTAGAGGAATTGACGAGTGTGGTGCGATGCTAACATAGCTACCAGGAGAGGGAGTCAGTAGTTTTCTTAGGCATTGACACCAAGCTTAGATGCTTTAACCCTAACCTAGCCACCTCCCCTAAAGAGAGTAACGTCTGTTTACATACAAGTAAAAAAAAATTACTCCTAACCCTATTTTCTAGTTTAAGTTGCGCAAATGTGAAATGTCCTTGAACTCACCTGACCACTTGGGTTGATGCAGATTAAATTATACGAGATGGTTAGGACTTGAGGAAATCGAGGTAGAGGGGCATAGTCATAGGGATCACCAGCGCCACCACCACTATCGCCTGAACTAGCTCTCATACTGTGCTCTTTGGAGGCCATAAATGAGACTTTAAAGGGGTGTCAACCAGTAGGGATCGAAGTGGAGCCCCCACCATTTGGAACGGGTAATCCARAAGTGTCGAGGGATTCAGGGGGAGGACCTCCACCCAAAGACATCACTAGAGAACTGCAAAAGATCAAACTTCCAGARWTTGTCGGGGGTCGTGCCAGTGAACGTGATGAGGCATGGTTGGAAGACATGACAAGGTGCTTTTCCCTAAGAGACTATGTGTCCACTTCAAAGGAGAAGATAACAATTTTTCARTTGAGAGACAATGCCTTGAACTAGTGGGGCAACCTAGAAAGGCAACTGTATCTTACCCCGGACACCATMTCTTGGGAACTTTTCAAGGAGAGGTTTCGAAGGAAATATCTACCAGCTTTCTACGAGGAACAACAGGTGGGAGCATTTCATGCTCTAGTGCAGGGAAACATAACCGTAGAATAATATGAGATCAAGTTTATGGAATTATTCAAATATGTTTCATACATGGATAATGACCAACGATAAGAAGAACACTTTGTCTATGGGTTAAACCCTAAGATAAGGGCTATGGTGCAGATGTGGAAACTGTCTTCAGTAGCAGAAGCAGTGGAAAATGTGCGTTATGCGGAGGAACACATGAACTTAACTGGAGGTATGAGACCGACCTTTCTACATCGTCCTGGATTCATGGGGAAGGCCCCTAGAACATTTCTCAGAGGAGGGGGATCAAGGCCACCTCCATATGGTAATAGAGTCGCACCAAGGACAGAAGCCACAGGGATTTCAATGGTAACGAGTGTAGCATCTCGTTCATCACCGACACAGGTAGGTCCACGACCATCTCAGGGGACAACTAGTAGGGGCAGGGGTTTCAGGGGAAGGAACTCAATTAAGAGACAGTCACAGAACAGTGAACATGTTCAATCTCGTGTTACCTATTGGGGATGCAGAGGAAACCATTACCAATGTGACTGTCCAAAGTTACAATCAGGATTTGTGCATAGAGAAGGAAAGGCCCTGATGGGAAGAGCAAGTAGCAGCCACCAAGTTTACGCAGCGGTTAATAATTGCCAGGAAGAACATCAATCCACAGTGGTGGAGTCATCAGGTACACTAAATCATATCAATGTTAAGATTTTATTTGATTATGGTGCTATAGATAGTTTCATTTCACCATCTGCATTCGAAAAGAGTGGGTTGGCAGCCTACAAGCACGATGAATTTAAACAAGTCGAGATGGCTTCAAGAGAAAAACAAGCAGTAGGACCTAGCGTTGATAATTATATAGTAGACCTGGGAATGTGTACTACTAGGTTGAAGGTATGCGTCATTGCTCTCGGGGCATATGACCTAATCATCAAAATGGATTGGTTAGAAGCTCATCGAGCTTTGGTTGATTGTTTCGCAAAAAGGGTGCTTTGTGTCGACGATGAAGGAAGACAAGTAGAGATCCACAATGTATGAAGATGGGTGTCTCTATGCTTTATCTCAACTATGAAGGTTAAGCGGTGCATGAGGCAAGGGTGTCGACTTTATGTAGTGGAAGCAGTGAGTGAAAGAAAGGGACCCTCCTTGGATCAGTACCCAGTATTGTCAGAGTTTAAAGATGTTTTTCTAAACGAGTTACCAAGGTTACCTCCTGAGAGGGAGCTTGATTTCACTATTGAGCTAAAACCTGGTGCAGAACCAATTTCCAAAACTCCGTATAGGATGACAACACCAGGACTTTGTGAGCTACAAATGTAGTTGAAAGAGCTACTCGACTTAGGACTAATAAGACCCAGAGTCTCACCTTGGGGTGCACTAGTAATTTTTGTGAAGAAGAAGGATGGTTCCTTACGACTGTGCATAGATTACAGGGACTTGAACCATTCTACAGTGAAAAATAGGTACCCAATGCCGCGAATAAATGACCTCTTTGATCAAATGAAAGGAGCAACGGTATTCTAAAAAAATGATTTGCGATCAGGGTATCACCAGTTAAGGATTAAGGAAGGCGATATTCCTAAAACTGCCTTTCGAACTCAGTTTGGACATTACGAGTTCGTCGTAGTACCTTTCGGATTGACCAATGTGCCAACAATATTCATGGGCCTCATGAACAGAGTATTTTGGAAGTACTTAGACCGTTTTGTACAAGTCTTTCTAGATGACATCCTCATCTATTCCAAGAACAAAAGAGAACATGAAGAACACTTGCGAGTGGTGTTGTCCTTCCTTAGAGAAAACAAATTGTATGAAAAGTTGTCGAAGTGTTCCTTCTTCCAGAAAGAAATCCACTATTTAAGTCATATAATTTCTAGTGAAGGAATCTCTGTGGACCCAGAAAAGGTAAAGGCCATTATGGAATGGTCAGTGCCGAAAAATGCCCATGAGGTAAGAAGCTTCATGGGGCTTGCAGGTTATTATCAAAGGTTTATGGAGGGGTTCTCTAAAATAGCACAACCCATCACCACTTTGCAGTGCAAGAGGGTTAGGTATGAATGGACAGAAGAATGTGATAGTGCATTCATCGAGCTTAAGAGGTTACTAACTAGTGCGCCAATTCTATGAGTGTCAGATATGGAAAAGGACTTCACAGTCTGCATGGATGCCTTGAAGAAAGGATTGGGGGTCGTGCTAATGTAGGATGGAGGAGTGATAGCTTATACGTTAAGAAAGTTGAAGAAACACGAAGAGCTTTACGCTACTCGTGATTTAGAGTTGGTCGTTGTAATGCTAGCTCTGAAACTTTGGAGGCACTATTTTGTGGGGCAAAACTTTGAGCTCAAAATGGACCATCAAAGTTTGAAACATCTCCTCGCTCAAAGGGATCTGAATGCCAGGCAAAGGTGATGGAGTGATTTTATGAGTGAGTACGATTTTGGTATTTCATACATCAAGGGAAAGGAAAATGTGGTCGCATATGCCTTGAGTAGGAGACCACGTGTCTTCTCCTTGGTACTCTTAAAAGTCAATATGAGGGAACATGTTTTGACACAACTCCTTGGAGACAGTTGGTATTTAAAGGTTACCTCAAACCTCCAGAGTGGGAGGCAATTAGATCCAAAGTATGAAGGATATAGTCTGGAAGTAGATGGATTGTTAAGATATCGAGAAAATTGAGAAATGATGTACGTCCCCGAAGGTGGGGATATTCGAAGCATCATACTGAAGGAAGCCCATAGAGCACTTTATTGTTTGCATCTGGGTGTGAAGAAGATGTACGCAGACATGAGGAAGCTCTTATTCTGGGTAGGCATAAAGCGTGATGTAGTCCATTTTGTCGTCAAGTGCCTAGAGTGTCAACAAGTGAAAGCCGACCACCACCACCCGACAGGCCTCCTACAACCACATGATGTTTCTATGTCCAAGTGTGAAGTCATTTCTATGGATTTTGTTGTGGGGTTGCCGCTCACATCTCATAGACACAATGTCATTCTTGTGATAGTTGATAAGTTAACCAAGAGTGCTCATTTTATTCCAGTTAGAGACACTTATGATGTCACTGATGTGGCACGCATGTTTGTAAGAGAGGTCATCTGTTTGCATGGGATACCTAAGAAGATCATTTCAGATAGGGACTCCAAATTCACTTCTAGGTTTTGGACAAGTTTGTAGTCAGCGTTGGGGACTCAGTTGAACTTAAGTACAACTTATCATCTTGAAACAGATGGGAAAACCGAGAGAGTAAATCAATTCATGGAAGACATGCTCAGGATGTATGTCATGGATAATCAAACCCATTGGGAGAAGTACCTACCTTTGGTAGAGTTCGCCTACAATAACAGTTTTCATAGCTCCATCGGAATGCCACCCTACGAAGCTCTATATGGAAGGTCATGCAAAACGTCATTGAGTTGGGATAGATTAGAAGACCGAGTAACAGTTGGGCCAGAATTGATTCAGAAGATGGAGGAACAGGTGATTCAGATTAGGCAGAGACTAAAGGAAGCACAAAATAGACATAAAAGTTATGCGGATACACATAGGACCGATCGAAGTTATAAAGTGGGAGATCAAGTTTTCATTCGTATCAGGCCTAGTAAGAGTAAAATTCGGTTCGGGAAGGGGACAAAGTTGTCACCTCAATTTATAGGACCGTTCAGAATCCAAGAGAAAATTGGACCCATTGCCTATTGTCTCGTACTGCCACCCCACTTGCATAAAACTCGTAATGTTTTTCATGTATCTGTTCTACGACATTATGTTGTTGATGAATCACATAAACTAAATTGTAAGGAATTGTAGGTATCGGACGCGGGAACCCTCACGGTAGAACCGTTACGCATATTGGACCATAGAGTCCGACAACTCAGGAACCATCTGGTAGACCAAGTTAAGGTCCAGTGGGACAAGTATAGTCTAGGATCTACTACTTGAGAAGATGCCGAGACACTATGACGAAATTATCCCTCACTTTTTTGACCACCTCGAGAATATGTTTCTCGAAGGTTGGGTGTATGTAACACCACCTTTTGAATTAGACAACCAAGATAGCCTAAGGCCTAAACACCTTTATTTCTTATTTCACAGTGAAACTATTAAATGATACACTTGAACTTTTAAGACGTATGAACCTTTATGAATGTTTAAATGTATTTGAATAATGATGGATATGATGCGATATATTGTGAGAATGTAAATTTTATGAATGTTTAAATGTATTTGAATAATGATGGATATGATGCGATATATTGTGAGAATGTAAATTTTATGAATGTTTAAATATTATTGATGATGTTGGATATGATGTGATCTACTATGTGAACGATAATTCTATGAAAGGGTAATGTTAATTGAATTATGGGATATTATAAGATCTATTTCTAACTTGAAAACTTTGATGTTAAAGTTGTTGGTATGGGGATACTGAATTGAGATTTTAGTTGTATGCAATTACATGATAATAATGCATAGATGTGTATGAGTTTGTGTTACAGACTAATCTGTAGGTCATTGGGCTATGAAATAGCCAAGGGATCATGATAATGAAAGTGGATGTCATGACCACTGACCGAGAAACAATATGGTATGAATCTTTGTATGTGAAATTATATTGGTTTGGATACATTGCTATGATATGTGGGCCAGTGCAGGATTTCAGGAGGTGAAACTGCCCAAAACCGAATAAACGATGACAAAACTCCCAGCAACACGGTGCCACTGAATATTCCATTGTAGAGTGTGGACCCTAGTCCTATTAGGAGGGGTGGAGGCATTTCCCACTATGTATCCTCCGAAACCTGAAGTCATGGGAGGACGGTGTTAGCTCACGCTCCCCTGGACGTGTGATGATGACTGTCAGTTGCATGCTAGGGAAGCTTGGTCAAGATAGTGACACTTCCTCTTACGAGTTCTATTTGGAGTTAGGTCAATATAGTTGATGCTCCAAGATAGTCCAGCAGAGGAAGGATAGGAATGGAAGATGAAAGTAAGTTAGGGAGGAAGAATGAGTAGAAATAGTTGAGAGGGTATGGAGATTTGTCTTATGGTGGAATTTATTGTTTTTCCTTTTGAAAAGAAAATGGGTATATATGAATATTCATAATTACGTAACTAAACTACAATTGTCTAAACAACATTGTTGAGCTAGATAATTGTAATTAAAGGATTTCGCAAAACATTTGATTGGTTCATTGTCTTTTATAAAATAAATAGTCTTGTTGATTGGATTAGATGCATACATAAATTACTATAAGGGTGATAGTTATTGATTATTAGTACATGCACGAGACTTGTATGTACTAGCTACACATGCATTTCTTGTACATGTACACTAGTATGTATGAATTTTCTTGGCTTACTTACTAATAATGTCAGTTATATGTTATGAATGTGTGAACCATGTGTCTTTTCCCTTGTATCATAAAATACTTTAACTTCGGGACGAAGTTTCCTGAAGGGTGGGTGTATGTAACAACCCTAGTTAAATAATTGTTTAAGGTTTATTAAGTTTAATTAATTAAATAATTAAATAATGATTATTTATTAATAATAAAAATTAATTGATTAATTAATTATTTATTGTTTAATGTATATTAATTAATTAATTAACTCATTTAATATTTGGGTAATGAATCAAAGTTTAATAAATTTTAATTTATTTAATAGAAAACTTAAGGTTTTGAGGAATGGCTGGCATTGAATGGAGGGATAAGGTGGTTGTCATTGAATGGAGAGGCAGTAAATGGGAAGGAGGATATAAGGGGGAAGAGACATTCGAGAGAGGGGACTTTTGATTTTGGGGGGAAGGACGCATTATTTGATATTAGGGACTGTATTTTTCTGGTTTGGAGTTGGGTGGACTGTCACAGGGGAGCATCGGTTGCTAGGAGTTTTGAGCTTGGGGGCCAGGAATCCTTACGGAATCCTGGAGCTAAGGAGCAGGAGAGGCTCTGTTCCTAGTTGGCTGGGTGGTTAGATGGTTTTGGGCAGTGCATCAAGTATATTATGTATCATGCTGCTAAATATACTTATATGTTGATTAATAAAATTACTTATATGTTAAAAGAAATTTTATGTTTAAATTTATTAAATTTTAGGTTCTGTTAGATAAAACCCTACAAATCCCAAAAACATAAAAACAACTGATAAACACATTTATTTAGAAACAAGTCCCATAAGATATATTTATATAAATAAGAGAAAAAATAAATTAAACTTTAATATAAAACCTTTCCAATATATGTAATGAATTAACCTAAAACAATTTCTGGTGTAACACCAGAATCAATTCTAATAAACAAAGTTGGTATCCAATTTTAAGTAATCTTTTAACCATGATTGCTGTTTAAGTTATTAAATAATTTTTCAATTTCGATAACTTCCCTGATTTTTCTATAATTTTCAGAACATTGAGTACGCTGTTATTTTTTGGTAAGTAATTGAACTATTTTTATATCAGTATGCAGAGCATTGACTACGCTGTTATCTTTTGATATGTAAATGAGGCATGTTGCATTCTAATATAATTTTACCATTGGCATTTTTTAACAGTTCCAGAAAGATCGGATTTTCAAATAAGCTGTAATATTATCATAGCATGGATTATACCCAATTTAATATTGACTGAGATCGTAGGCTGATCTCGCTTGGTAGTCACAATTGACAGAACACAAAGAGGACATACTATTAGTATTAAATAGTTATTATATATTAATATAGTAATTAATAAATTAACAAGTGGATATAATTTTTTAATATTTTTTTTAAATTATAATTTTAATTTAATATTAATATAATATTTTATTATTAAATTTTATTAAAAAATAATTTTTTAGAAAATTTAAATATTATAAATTAAAAAAATAAATTTAATCTTATATAAAAATGAAAATTTGATTTTTTCTTACTTAGTCTGTAATTAAAATCATCAAAAATAAAAAATTAATTAAAATCATCAAAAATAAAAAATTAAATTTTATAAATGATATGCAACTAAACAATATTTAACTATAACCCTTTTCACTATTTTAAGTTTTCCCACTCTTTTGAAAAACTCATTTATATAAAACAGAACTTTCACAAATCAGTATATTTAACCATAATCCTTTTCACTATTTTGAGTTTTCCCACTCTTTTAAAAAACTCATTGATATAAAACAGAACTCCCACAAATGAGTGATAGCCTGTAAAAAAAGGTGACCCCTTTTGGTCTCTCTATGACCATCTTTTCTTAACATTGCATTTGCAATATGCATGCAAGGATATTTGGAGTCTTGGTGGTCATTACTATTGCATTTAAATATCCAGAAAATATAAATGATTACATTGCATCTATTGTAAATGGTTATAATATTTAAAGTTAAAATTTTATGAATTTGATGGCATTTTTATCCATCAAATTTTATAAGAAAATTGTTTATATCAATAAGTATTTGTATCCATATTTTTACAATTGTTTTAAAAACTCTTGTAATTAAAGTTAATTGAATTTCTTTCTTCCATCTTTTTCAAGAAAAAAAAATTATCTTTTTCAAGAAAAAAACTTTATCAAAGCTTTTTAGCTAATGATTATTCTATCTACCAAATCAATAAAAAAAATTATTGATATTTTAAATCTAGAATCTCTTCTTCCTCTTTCCATCTTTTAGTTCTTATTTCTCTTAGCTATATCCATGGTATTACCTATCATTTTTCAAATATATTTATTCAAAACAGCTAAGGATAAATGTGACCATATTTTCTGCTCCCATGTAAAATTATATATTGACCAAACTAAAAGGAACGTATCGCTGGCATAATCCCCAAGTCACTTATCCGAGAACACCATAATTCTAAACAACTCATTTATTTTGACCAAATGAAAATTCTTGATACAACATGATATCATTCCTCTTATATCATATTTGAAATTGAAAAACATCTTAATAATTTAAACAAGAAGATGGCTACACAATCAACCAATCTTAGAAACTCATTATCTATCATCTTATTAATAAAACCTTCTCTCCTTATTATTTTCACTCATTTCTTTTCATTTCATTTCACTCCTTTCTAAACTTTTTTTATTTCTAATTTTCCTTAATAACAGTTTCTTTCCTCTACCCCTATTGGTACTCCTCTTATCCTATCCCTCTTCCCTTTCCTTTTCTCTTTTCAACCCTGGCCCCTTTCCAACTTTGTCTTTTTTAATATTTTTTGAATTTTAGTTGTTTCATACTTTATTTATTTTATTATTTATTTGTCATGTCAGAAAAATTAACTATTATTATTTTTCTTTATCTGTTTTTTTTTTTTTTAATTTAATTGTTTCATACTTTTTTAATTTTATTATTTATTTCTCATGTCATAAAAAAATAGCTATTATTATTTTTCATATCTTCAAATTTAATTTTTATCATTATTTCAGTTTATTTATATTATTTTATTCAAATTTCATAATGGTTATGTAATAATTTTTACCCTATAAAATCTTAATCCAACATTTCATTTTATTTCTAGAATTTTTAAATACATAAAAGTTTTTATTTTGTATATAAACTCTATTTTAATCTAGAGAAAAGTAAGATATGAAAAGTATGTATATTTTTATAAACAAGAACATCTCGTACACCAATTTAATATTTAATTTAAATTGACTATAACCTTAAAAATATATTATTATTATTATTATTATACATTATTTATTAATAAAATTATTATATATAATATTACCCTATGTACTAATAAAAATATATATATTATATATAGAAATACACTCTTTATTAGTAAAAAAAATTCTCCCTAATAACATAGTAAAAAAAATTCTACTTGATAAAATATTACAAATTAAAAAAAAAAAAAAAACCGAAAACCCTAACAATTAATTAAGTTGACAAAGATATCTTGTAAAAAAAAAGAGGGAATAGCAGAAGCTACATCTTTGAACAAAGGGCAGTCATTCTGTATCTCAGAATAGCCAAAGTCGTTGTATGATATTGCAGGCGATGTATTGTATACCAAGATTTCAATTAAATGCGGTTTAGTTATTAGATTTTATTATATTCATAAACTTCAGGTTCAGATCTACCAACATCTACTTCATAGGTTTCATATTTTAGAGTTACCAACATCTCCTTTCTCTACAACGAAAGCCCTGATGAGGTTCCCTAATGAGGAATTCAAGCCTTCAATTTCTCCATATTGGATTCTAATTAAGTGCTACATAGTGTGTGAATAAGACGTGGGATATGTCTATGGTGAACCACTTGGAGTTGATAAACTTTATTAATATTTTTTTAATACTGTGAAAGAGTTTGTTTCTTCACTGTATTAATTGGACAGTCTCCTCTAATGTGAGAGAATCACAAAATAACCTCACCTCAAAGTCAAGTCAATGCGATAAGTTAATGGGAGTCATCTCTATTTATATTTTAAATCACAAAATAACCTCACCTCAAAGTCAATGCGATAAGTTAATGGAAGTCATCTCTATTTATATTTTATCTATTTCCTCCATTTATATGATGAGGATTAATGAATGATGGATCACTGATTTCTTATGTAGATGTGTATAATGGAGTAGATGTCTAATTGTTTAAAGTGTAATTAAATTGATTTGTATTTTTTTATTATTTTTTAATATTATGTACATAATTTACTTAAAAATAATAAAAATTATATAAAATATTAATAATAATAGTGGTTCCTCATTGTCAAGTTCATGATAGCATTAATATTAAATAACTTTATATTAGTATATGGTATGGATATATCACTTTCTATGCTTAAACGGAACTAGTTTCACTAAAAGATTTTATAATTATAAAAAGATACATATCCAATATATAATCACTTAAAATTTGCATATTTATTATAATAAGAAAGCAAATATCACAAAGTTAATAGTTTTTGGTGATTTAATGATGGTGATTCAAGGGGTTAACAAAAGAAATCAATATGGAAGTAATCTATTTAACGGTATAATAAATCATATTATCACTCTGAATATAAGATTTGACGAGTTCAATATTTTCAACGTCAAATTAAACTTGAAATCCCTTGTTGACCAAAGGGTCGAGGAAGGTACTGCTAGGTTGAAAAAGGTAAATTGGTGGTGAATGGGGTTAGGGGGGTTCATGTCCTTCCTTGATGTTTCCCCCCCTTTCGTTTTGCATTCCCATGAGATGGCAGGTGGCGACTCTTGGGTGATTCACTCCCCCATTGTACACTTGGGGATTAAATTCCCCCATGCAAGCTTTCTTTTAGATTTGTGGCATCCAAGATTTCTAGAGGGTCTGATGGGTTCTGCAATGGTCATTTCATTTGCGAGTAGGTTTTATGGTAGCATTTTCTGGATGTAGTGGAGGATTTATTTCGAAGGAGGATCGAGCCCAGCGAAGAGGAGGTTTTTCTCATCGGCTCCTATGTTGTTAGATCTGGTCAGTGGGCCTCAAAGTGATCTTTCAACTATCTTTGGATTGTTGATGTGGAAGACTCTTGGGCTTCTATGACCTTCTTCCTTTCAAGCTCGAGCTCTGGTAATTTTCCTAGTAAATTCATTTTGAATTCTCTCTGTCCCAGATTTGCCTTGACTATCATTTGGGCTCGTGACCTAGGAATTATGAAGAACTGGGTTTTTCAGTCTATTTTTCTGCAACCTCCAACCATGGAGCCACCATGAAATTATTTTAAGCAGGTTATTAGGTGCCATGAAGACATCACCCAGTCAAATATCTCAACTCTTCACCATCTTTCTAGAAAAGTTGGGGACTTTGAGAAAGCTCGAGCCAACCTAACCATTTCCAAAAATCAGGAAACATAGGTGGCTCTGACTTCTCTCAACAAGAGAATGGATGGCATGGAATCCGAAATTCGGTAGATAAAGGCTCAACTCAGTACCCAACCTATGGTTTATGCATCTTATGTTCAGAGAAGAATGCTACCTTAAGAAGGAGTCAACATTGACACAGGAACCATCGGCAAGGGAATTACCCTTATGGAGACAGAGGAAGATTATCCTCCTATAGCTCCATAAATTCCAGACTATGTCTCTTCAAACTAATGAATGTTTTACAAAGTTATTTGGTATTTAGGAAGTTTCTATAAAGATGTAATCAACTTTGATGAGCATAGTAATAGTCCTAGCAGACTTATTTTTCCTATTGTTATAGTTTTAGAAATTTTGACAGGCTGGAAGCCTCTTTTTGTATACTTTTGCTCATTGCTTTCTTCGGCACAACCCTTATTAATATATACTAAGTTCAGTTCTAGTTAAAAAAATATATATATGTGATATGCTCTGTTAACACATGGAATGTTCACGAGTCAAGAGATTCTCCTAATGTTCACAACAATTCAAAAATAAAGCATGTGCCAAATCTTCTTATGATTATCATTTTGTAAAAGTCTCTAATGATGAACTCTAGTTTTTCAATGCCATCACATTATCAAGCAACTCTAAAGGATCGTTTTCAAAAGGAGATTTTATCATTTTTCCATATTCATTTACTTTTGAAAAGAAATCATTGCAAAGTGATTTTTGTTGCAGACTCCTAGCGTTGCCAACTATTTCATATCATTTGCACTGAAAACTCCTTTTACTTGGTCAACTTCTACAGTCATTGTATATTAAATCTTATGTAGACCCAAGTTTCTTGTTTTCATGAAAAAAGATCAATTGCATCCTTTTCTTACAGTCATCAAACCTCATCTGTTGCAAACTCAGTGCATTGCGAATTCACTGTGCTGCAACCCCTTGTTTTCCTTGCATTCAAAACCATGGTTAATTTCATCTTTGTTCGTTCCTGAGAAGCCTTTTTTCGTTGTAATCTTAAGCCTCTCCATCTCTCTGTAAATTGAAAGGCTGGTGATCTAAAACCTATCCTAAAAGCTTGTTGCTGCAAATTTTAAACTCTGCTATGAACTCACTACGCTGCAAACCATTTTGTGTTGTGAACTCTCTGTTTTACACATATTGTTCAAGATTTTCCCCTCTTGAAAGGTTTTTCTACCTTTTGGGTTGTACTTTTAACTCATTTCCTCGACTTTATTTTATTCCAGTATGTAATGAAATTTTAGCACAAATCCCTTTCTCAGCAAACCCTAACCTTGGGAAATAAATTAGGAGCACCTTTCTTTTAATCTTTTTCATATACCCTGGTAGCATTGGTTATCAGACAAGGCATTTTTCAATCGTTTGTTGTCACAAATACTCAGCAGGGAAAGAAAATTCAGAAAGGAGGAGATGTTGTCAAGGTTGAACCTTATGACCTGCAACTTCTCAATTCAGATCCATCATTTAGAGAGGTAATTCAGAAGGTGAACTACCTATCCTTTTGTGGAAAGATGCAGAGAGGAAACCCTGAGGTTGTAGCAGGCATTAACAGAGGTTTTTAAGGTTTCTTGCATATTTTTGGCCACATATGATATGTTTTGAAGAAAAAATGACACCTATAGGAAATTTTGCAATGCATCCTGCAGAGGCAATGTGAACTACTAAAATTAAAATAGACTGCAACAAATTAGTACACAACAAAGTCATATTTTCATCATAACTCTTAAATTCCAATCTGGTTTGTTCTAAAATTATTTTTGGAGATGAATCATAATATCATTGACTTGTTGACCAAAAAACATCCTAACCCAATTCGTCCTTTGGGAGAAATGTTGAAAACATCGCCTACATGAAAGTTTGCAACGCATACGCTACAAAATTGACAATTTGTTGGAATCTGAGTTGTAGGAGGGTTGTGACATGTCTAAGAGGGTTCGAATGGTTTCCTAGGAGGTAGTTGGACATGAGGGACATGTGTTCTATCACCAGATCAAGCAGCATGGCATGTTTCAAAAGGAATTTATCACAATATACAAGATCCAAAACAATAGGAGCTAGGTGAATTTTTTGTTTCACCTTATTGTAACAACTCCTGGAGAAAAAGGAATCCAATGTAACCACTTGGGATTCGACCTATTTAGAGTAGGGAGGAATGATACACTATATATAGAAGTTTTTTTGTTGATGAAGGGGTTTGATTCGTGATCCAAGAAAGGAGAGAGCTTGAGGAGAAGTTTAGTTTCTTATTTGTAAGCTTGAGGGCATGTTTGTAATCATATTTTCTACCATTAAATATTCATGAGAGTTTTTAATCAGATTGTATTCTTTGTTTTCCATTTATTTTGTCATCCTCTTGCTTGAATATATTGTAGGTATGGAATATCAATGGTTGTCCATGGGTAGGAGAATTCATGAGCTACAAAGGATTTGCAGTCATTTCTTCCTTTCATGATTTGTGTTCAAGTATTCTTTTAATTCATTTTACAGAGAGGATCATTGCTTGATGAATATTTTTCTTAGTTTCATCTACTCCATTCTTATGTTCATCATTATATAGCCCCTTTTTTCTGGTATGCAACTTGATTTCCTTTTATTTGTAGGGTGTTTATGACTCCATGCCCAATGGAATGTCTCTGTAGACAGTCTGTTGACCTCTTTATTTCTCTTTCTTGTTGGTCCACCAACCATATAATTGGTTTAACTATTCAATTTTTTATGAGTATTAGGATTACACCTACAATAGTCTAGGTGTGACTTCTAGTGCTAAGATTTTTGGCTTTGTTGTTGGGGAACGAAGTTGAAGATCTTCCCTAGATTGTACAACAAACATTACTACCAGTTTTTTATGGTGAGCAAGGATTGGTGATAGAACATACTGCAATTTTTCACCATGGCGACTCCACACATTTGAAGAACTTACTGGTGATTCAAATCAAGTTACAAGACTCCACTAAGGAATGAGCTCAAACAAAAAATGGAAGGAAGACACAAGAAGTCCATGGATCAAGATATAAGTTTTCTTCAATATATCATATTATTTTTTATCATTTATTTCCCGTCCTTTCCTTCATATATCAGGAGAATCAACCTTTTCTTTATTTACTCTAATGACCATAATCCTACTACTGTATATCCCTGTTTGAAAGAAGAAGTTTTGCATTCTTCTTACATAGTTGATGTTGACCCTAGTCCTTCATCTGAAACATATGAGAACAATGTTTGTATTCAAATCCTTCTTGAACATGATCAACCCTATAACCATGTGAATGATACAACCGATTCACCACCTTCTTTGATCATGGTACCATATTATACCACCACTACTATAATTTGTAATCAATCCATTGAACCTCACTTTTAGCCTACTTATGTTAAGTCTTGAAAAAGAGAAAAAGTGTTTAAACCCTTAAAACTACCATCTACTCTTCATCCTTACCCTCCCAAGTTTTTAGAATATTTGCCTCTTTTTGTTGGAGAAGATCATATTATGGTTGAGAATCATTTTGGAGATTTTCATATTGTCAATGACTATTTGGAAATCATGCATGAGGATGTTGTTATGAGGTTATTTTCCAAATCTTTGGTTGGATATGTTGCTTTGTGGTTTAAAAATCTATAGGTTGATTCCATTGGTTCGTGGGATGATTTATTTGGTGCATTTTCAAGGTAATGGGGAGAGAAAAAATCTCTTGACCAGTACTTAACTGAGTTTTATGATTTGAAAAGAGGKGAGGATGAAKATATTTCTATTTTCAACATGAAATTTTATAGTTTTTATTGCATCATGCCTTTAGATATCCGACCTCCTGAAATTGTTGCTAAACTGTGTTATGTAACAACTCTTCATCCAGATTTGTCTCTTCTTCTCCTAGAAAGGAGGTCTATCACCTTGCAACAAATGTTCATTAATGCTCAAGAGGTTGAGGATAATCTTAGAGCCTGTGGAAAATTTTCATATCAAGTTAAGGATGAGGAGTGGAATGCAGACAGAGCTGACAGTGAACATGAACAAGAAGGATGCTATGAGAAGGAGTTGAGAGAGCATCATGTTGAGGAGCAAGTTGTTGTCTCTAATTTTGTTATTTATGATATTCAAGAAGCCTTTGGTTTACATGTATATGATGAGTACAATGACTATGATGAGGTTGATTTACAAAAAACATCAACAATATCCTTTCATCTAGAAAAGGATTATTTTCAGCAGTCTTATGAAATCATTCAACCCATTTATGACAGTTATGACCTTTATCATAGGGAAAATTGTGACTTAGTTGGAGGTAAGTCATCTCCCTTATTATTTTCTTCATTTAAGCTTTTGAAATAAAAAAACGAAGTTGCTTATACAGTAGAGAGAGTTGAGTTGCAAAATCACACAATTTTTTTGGAACATAATCATAACATTATAAGTCAACATAAACCTTTCCATGTTCTTAGTGATCCTATGGTTCTCTATATGGAAAATTCTATTGAGGTTGAAATGCATGATAAGGAAAATAATCATACTATTTCTATTTGTTTTGAGAATGATCTTACATTTGAAAACTTAGAACAAGAACCATCAACATTTGAAGAAAAGGATACAGTGAAGAAAGAAGCTTATATGTTACTCTATACTTGTGAATAGTAAGAAACTATAGACACAGACTTTCCTTTCCTTTTTATCGATCACCAAGTGGCATTCACACATATTCTGCAAGATCCTTTTGCATTTCTATTGGAAACATTAGAGAAAGAGACCTTTATGAGTTACCTAGAATCAGTTAGTGGAATTGGTTCTTCAAAGTGGATGAGTTTTCAGATTGGATTTAATTTCCAATTTGAATTGCCATTAAGCAAGGTTATGCCAGGAATTCAATCAGTAGAAAAGGTCCTTGCATGGTTGCACTGGATTTTTTATTTCACATGATCAAGCATATTAGAGATCAAGTTAGAAGTAGGGAAATAAGCTCATCATACGAGAATTTGTGTTTCTTTTAGTTTCTTGGTTTATAGTAGATCAACAATAAGACTCCATAGCATAATAGATAAGGCACTAGAACTGCAATGTTCTTGGTAGCTTACAAATATCATGCCATCCCCCATGGAGCCAAATGTTAACACATGGAATGTTCAGGAGTCAAGAGAGTCTCCTAAAGTTCACAACAATTCAAAAATAAAGTATGTGCCAAATCTTTTTATGATTATCATTTTGTAAAAGTCTCTAATGATGAACTCTATTTTTCAGTTCCATCACATCATCAAGAAAATCTAAAGGATCATTTTCGAAAGGAGAGTTTATCATTTTCCATCTTCATTTCCTTTTGCAAAGAAAGCATTGCAGGCTGATTGTTGTTGCAGACTCTTGGCGCTTCCAATTGTTTCATATCATTTGCACTGCAAACTCCTTTTACTTGGTCAGCTTCTATATTCCTTGTATCTTAAACCTTATGTAGACCCAAGTTAAATATCACTTGCACCATTTTATTACAATCATCAATCCTCATATGATGCAAACTCAATGCATTGTGAATTCATTGTGTTGCAAACCCCCTGTTTTCCTCGCATGAAAAACAATGGTTAATTTCACCTTTGTTCAGTACTAAGAAGCATCTTTTCTTTGCAATATTAACCCTCTCCATCCCTCTGCAAATTGAAATCCCGATGATCTAAAACCTAGACTAAAATCTTGTTGCTGCAAATTTTAAACTCTGCTACAAACTCACTGCATTGCAAACCATTTTGTGTTGCGAACTCTCTGTTTTACACAAATTGTTCAGGATTTTCCCCTCTTTAAAGGTTTTTCTACTTGTTGGGTTGTACCCTTAACTCATTTCTTCAACTTTATTTTCTTCCATTCTGTAATGAAATTTTACCACAAATATCTTTCTCAACAAACCCTAACCTTGAAAAATAAATTAGTAGCACCTTTCTTTTAATCTTTTACATATACCCTCATACCACCGGTTATCAGACAAGGAGTTTGTCAGTTGTTTGTTGTCATGGATACTGGGCAGGGAAAGAAAATTCATAAAGGAGAAGATGTTTCCAGGGTTAAGCCTTATGTCCTACAACTGCTCAATTCAGATCCATCATTTAGAGAGGCATTTCAGAAGGTGAACTACCTAGCCTTTTGTGAAAAGATGTAGAGAGGACACCCTGAGGTTGTAGTAGGAATTAACAAAGGTTTTTAAGGTTTCTTACACAATTGTGGCTGCAACTGATATTTTTTTAAGACAAAACGACACCTACAGGAATGTTAGCAACGCATTCTACAGAGGCATTGCGAACTGCTAAACTTAAAACAGTCTACAGCAAATTAGTACATAATAGAGTCGTATTTTCATAATAAATCTTAAATTTTGATCTGGGTTCTTTTAAAATCTGTTTTGGAGATGAACCATAATATATTTGACTTTCTAACCAAAAATCAGCCCGACCCAGTTTGTCGTTTGGGAGAAAAGGGGAAAACATCACCTACAGGAAAATTTGCAGCACATACATTGTGAATTTGAAAGTTTGTTGGAATTTGAGTTATAGGAGTGTTGCACCTATATTAGGGGATTTGAATGGTTTCCTAGGAGGTATTTGGGAATGAGGGGCATGTTTTCTATCACTAGATCAAGCAACATGACCTGTTTCAAAAGGAATTTATCACAATAGACAAGATCCAAAACAATAGGAGCTAGGTGGATTTTTTCTTTCACCTTGTTGTAACAACTCCTAGAGAAAACTTGGGAATCCAATGCAACCACCTGGGATTCGATCTCTTTAGAGTAGGAAGGAATGATACACTATATATAGAAGTTTTTTTGTTCATGAAGGGGTTCAATTCATGATCCAAGAGAGGAGAGATATTGAGGGGCAATTTAGTTGATTATTTGTAAGCCTGAGGGCCTGGGTGTAATCACATTTTCTTCCATTAAAGATTCATGAGAGTTGTTTATCAGATTGTATTCTTTGTTTTCCATTTTTTTTGTCATCCTATTTCTTGAATATATTATAGTTATTGAATATCAATGGTTTTCCATGGGTAGGAGAATTCATGAGTTGCAAAGGATTTGCAGTGATTGCCTCCTTTCATGATTTATGTTCAAGTATTCTTTTAATTCATTTTGCAGAGATGATCACTGTTTTATGAATATTATGCTTAGTGTCATCTACTCCATTCCTTTTTTCATCATTATATAGCCCTTTTGTATGGTATGCAACTTGATTTCGTTTGATATGTAGGGTGTTTATGACTCCATGGCCAATGGAATGTCTCTGCAAACAATTTGTTTCCCTCTTTCTTTCTTTTTCTTGTTGATCCACCAACCATAAAATTGAGTTAATTATTCAAATTGTGATGGGTATTAGGATTACACCTACAATAGTCTAGGTGTGAATTCTAGTGCTAACATGTTCTTAAAGGGAGTATTTTATTTTAAATTGCACTTAGAATTTCATGAGGGATATGATGTAATAGTTAGCTTATTTTTTAATTTTTGTGTGACCAAGTAGGAGTCTACTATTTCATTAACAAACTCTTGGAAAATACATAATAATATGTTCAACATTTGCATGTGACTATATGGTAGGACAAGCAATTTAGAACATGCATATATATTTTTCAAGTCTATATTATATTGTTAGTGGTGGATTTCTCTAAGAACTACACTCAATGAGATTCAAAAACAATATTATCACTCATACTAGGTGAATGGTCCATATCATAATATGCATGGTAATATTGAAGTATTATCACTTATACATAAGTCATTATGGATGTCATGACTTCCATTTCACACAACATTGCTTTCAGTTGCTCTACAATAACTTGAAGGAGAAAAAAAAAAATAGATTGACATTGGACTTGGTCAAATGGCTATCTAGGCTAGTGCAAAAATGACTATATATTTCAATGGTTGTATTTGTTGCACAAAAAATACAAGGTGTCGCATATTGAAAACTATTTTGAGATTGGGCATGGAAAAGGGGAGCACCATGGAGGTGGTGTTGTGCGTTAAAAATATTGTACTTCAATGGGGTCTATCTTGGGTGTTTAAGAGGATAAGTTGTTTTCCTCTACACATAGGTTCAAATCCCACTCATGACATGTGTGCCTCTTGTGGGATAATTGTATCCATAAGGAGATGTTTCATGTGGATGGGGATAGGTGTAATCCTTGGATGACTTTGTTGGACTAAATTCCCCCTATTCATAATTGTGTAACCAACAATTGATTCCACAAGTCAATGGGTGAAATTCATGTCATTGATTGGAAGCATTTTAAAAAAAATGTTGTTCTCTGTAAGGGGGAGTTCAAATTTATATCAAATTATTGTATTCAAGATGAAATGGTGTTCTTCAATGATGGTAGAGGGAACAATAAGGATACATGAATCTACAAGGAAATAACATGTGTATATATTCTTATAGAAGGTGGTCTATGTAGACCAATCACATGCAGATCACTACAACACTGTGCATGGCACTAGTAGAATTCATTTAGTTTGAAGCTTAGACAACATTGTGGTTGAAATATGGATGAGAAATTTCATTTTATTATTTGGATCATGTAGTAGTGTTGAATGGGATGAATGTGAATCAATGAAATAGGTTTATGTATCACTTTACATTGATTAACGTGTAATTATGAAATTAACTCGATTATAGGGAGACCAATTGTGTATTTCACCACATTGTGATAATGTCTCAGATCTTGTGCAACTAGGCATTATTTCCATGGAGAATATTACATTAAATTTGATACACTAGCATTTATATAGTACACTTTGCAAATTTATTATTATAATTTTTTCGATAAGATCTTCAATAAGAATGTTGTGCATTGAAGTTTTGGCATTCCATTTTTGTAGGGAACATACTAGTGGTTTCCCAAAGAATAATGATTGGGCCACTCACTATTTCTTGACATTTTTCTTAGAGGGAAAACAAACCCTCAATATATCATTAATGAATAATTAAGGCAATTGTTTCTTGGTTGAGTTGATGGTTGTTAAAAGTGGATATCTAACAATGGATGATAACACACGAATTAATGGAAATTATGTATTACAATATTACATGCCAAGAGAATATGTATACCACTTTACAATATTAGTGATTGGTACAAACCTCAAGTTACAAGTAGTTCCTAGGAAAAACTCATCAAAGGTACATGATCCTTCCTTCCTCATTCCATGCATGAGAAGTTAATGGAGACCATAAGTAGCAAATATGATCTAGATGTTCTACTGGAATGGTCATAGGTGAGGTAATATTTGTCACAGAAATAGGAATTGCAGAGGTAGATAAAAATGAGTTTCAGGAAGACATGGTGTTGATGGGAATTGTTATAACATTTCCACACAAGTGACCTTATTTGAACATATAATTTTCATTCGTTCATTGGTAGAGTGATCCATAGGATAATCTATATGTATCCTAAAGCGTAAATAAATCTCATAAGATAAGAAGGACATAGTCAACATTTCTCACCTTAGGCATGCCCAAATCTATATCTTTTTTTCCTTGATTGCACTCTAGTTGAGCTAGTCGGGACCTCCTTTAGTTGGACTAACTAGGGGATTTCCTAGTAGACCTTTGACCATCAACATAATTACACCAACTATCTCCAAGGGATCCAAATATGGGATGAACTTATTATTCCATTACATTTCTCGTCAACACAACCTTCTAGTGATTCAGGAGGTGGAATTATTTTTATATACCCCCCATAATTGTAGCTTCCTAAATCTGAAACATAGGCCAAAGTTTCACATGCTTATATTATGTTAATGGATTTGTACAGATATCAACAATTTTATAATTTATTCTATATTAAACAAGAGACATAATTTTATACTTTACCAAATTTCTCAAATAATATACATGAAGCTCCACATGCTTCAATTTACTATAAGCAATGGGGTTTTAAAATACTTTTATTTCACTTTGATTGTCACAATACACTATAGTTGAATCCTCAAATGGAAATCCAAGATCACCCATTTGGTCGTGAATCCACACCTCCTCTATGCTAGCATTCAATGTGATTTTATATTAAGCTTCCATGGTTGATAGAGAAACAAACATTTTCTTATTATAACAATACATTATGGGGCTAGATACAAAATAAAATACATACCCTGAGGTTAACTTCTTACTATATTTATCCCCATACTAATATGAGTAAGTATAACTAATCAATCGGTTCATAGTCTCTTTGAAATGTTTTATACCAAGATGATATGTACCATTGATGTAGTGAAAAATACTCATTGTGACCTTGAAGTAGTTCTCTCTCAAATGTTGCATGAACCTAAAGACCGCACTGACAAGACGTGATATATTAGGTCACATATGCATCAAATAAAATAGAATACCAAAAATCTACTTATAGACAGTAGCATTGATTCTTGGAGAAGCACACTCCTTACTTAGCAACCTGTTGTTCATTTATGAACTTCTATACAAAATAGAATGTCCCTTGAATTCCTTATATAAGAGATATTGTCTCTTTTCCTGACCATATCAGTGATAAATCCTAGCTATGAAAAGAGATAATATCTATCATATAAGGAATTTGAGGGATCTTCTATTTTGTACAGAAGTTATTGCATTGTGCACTTATATTCATTTATGAATATAAGACAATCATTTCAAATGTGTTTATTTGTTGTTTCTTTAAACCTAAAATAACTTGTCACTATCTTTAGTAATAAGTAAATCATCAACATAAAGTGGCACTATCAAAATAGAACCATTCACATGTAAAACATAAACATTGTGATGTGATTCACAATGCTTTAAATCAATGTTAAGAAAGATCATGTGAATATTCTCATACCAATCCCTAGGGGATTGTTTCAAAACATACAAGGATTTATTTAGCCAAATCACAAGACTACCATCTTTCTCAAAGCTTGGGGGTTGCACCATATAAATATCCACAGTGAGATTACAATATAAGAAAGCAATATTGACATCCTTTTGATTTACATCCCATCCAAAATGAGCAACAACTGAAAGAATAAGTTAAACATAGTTCATGTTTGCAATAGAGGCAAAGGTCTTAGTGTAGTCAACACCTTTATTCCAAGAAAACTCCTTTTCTATGAGTCAAGTTTTATGAATCTCATCAATGCCTTGAGATGTGAATTTCATCTTGTAAACCCATCAACTATTCACTTGAGGGTGGGTGCACAAAGAAAATTATTTTTTGCAATGTCCCTTTTCAAATGAGTCATCTAGACAAATTGAGRAAAAGGCCTAAGTAATTCCTGTGGGCCATAATCAAAGAATTAAAAGGGAATTAAATATTTTATTAATGTCACCAGAGMAGGAATTAATTAAATATAAAGGTGACATTGAATAAAGAGGAAAAAATAGCCTAAGTTACTATTGAGAATAAGAAAAGTCACTTAAATTGATTAAAAGGTAAAAAGGTCACAAAAGGGTCAACTAATGAATAAAAAGGGAAAAGAGGGTGCCCTCTCTCATTCTTGACTTGTTATTTTCTAAAATTCATTAAGAGAGATCTTTGTGGCTTTTTGAACGCTTGGGACAAAAACCCTAAGGGAGATTTCAGAGATTGGTTTCAGTGGTGAGACATATCAACCCTAGCTAATTTTTTTGGAGAAGAGATCATCCAGACTTCTTCCTTGTGCTTAAGTGTGGTGAAGTTTATGTCTTTTGGCAAGTGGTAATTGTGAGTAGAGGTTGAATTCTTGATTTAGGCGGCTAGGTTTCACATCCTGGAGGTGTATATACTATGTTGGATGATTTTGGAGACAAAGAGGACGAGTTTCCTCTTGAGTTTGAATTGTATAGTCCATTTAGGGTCGATTCATCCACTATTGAGGGAGATTTCATGGTATGTGGGCATGTTTAGTACTAAGGGAAAGATATGTTATTGTTGGGAATATTTCCTCAGCTAAGAGGTTGTGTTTTGGTCATTACCTTTCCTCTGTGAATATAGTCTCTTGTTGGGTGAAATACCCATTATCTGTTTATTGATGTTAGTGATTGGCTCAAGCTTATCCTAGATGCATTGTTCTGGTGTATGGCAAGGCTCCATTCTGGAAGAAGGAGCCATCTCTTTCTATAATAAAGTGTCATTCTGCAAGAAAGAGCCATCTGGTGCTTCTTGAATTCTTTTATCTTCTTCTATTTGAACCTTCAATTTCATGATCATTTTCTCTAGTTCTTGATTGTCTTCTTTCTTGTTTAGTTCTGCTTGTAGCTTCGTGTTTTTCTTCTTTTCTCTTCTTATAAATTCTATGGCACTCAAAAATTATTCTCAGTAGTCAAATTCTACCTCTTCATATTCTTCTTCGGTGTCTTGTTTATCAAATTCTTCTACTACCATGAATAGAACTATTTTTGTCTCACTATCACTGACTTCATCTTCATCTGATGAGGAGATGTCTTCTTTGGTGCATAAGCTTTTCTTGAAAGATTTTTTTTTTTTTCATTTATATTTTTGTTTTCTATTTGAGTAATCTTCATCATTCCTCTTATTTTTCTTATGGGGATATTTGTTAGCAAAATGACCAATGCCATCACAATTAAAACAAATCAATGGAAGTTTACCTTTATATCTATCATTGGTTCCCTTTTTCAATCGTCTAACAAAGTTGGCCACCTATTCTTCATCATCTTCTGAGAAGTCATTGTTGTTGTTATGTTCCTTTTGTTTTCCATTTTTCTTTGACCTTTTGGATGCTTTGAAAGCTACTTCTTTTATATCTAGACTTTCTTATTCAGTTATCATTTCATATGTTGTGAAGATTCCATGTAGTCCATCCATGCTTATTGACTCTAGATCTGTTCTTTATTCTAGTGCTGATATCTTAAGATCAAATCTCATAGGAAGAGATCTTCGTACCTTTTGAACAATTAGATATTCTTCAATTTCTTCTCCCAATCCTATGATTGCATTTACTATTTCATCGACTCGTAAGAATTAAGCTACAATATTCTCATCTTCCTTCATATTTAGTTGTTTGAATTGACCTCTGTAAGTTTGAAGGTTTGCTTCTTTGACTTTTGAATCTCCTTCATAAATATTTTGAACTTTGCCCCAAATATCTTTAGCAAATTTACAATGTACAACTTTGGTATATACTGATTCACCAAAACCATTCAGAAGTGCATTTGTGGCTTTGGAATTATTTTGACTGTGTTTCATTGCTTTTTCACTTGTTGGGGAAACTATTGGTTCTTTGTATCCATCTACTACTGATTGCCAAATTTAAAATCCCTGTGTCTGTATATATGTTTTCATCCTTCTTCTCTAGAATGCATACTTTTGTCCATCAAACTGTGGTATTATTTTTTTATACATGTTGTTTCTCTCGATGATCTACCTTTTAGTGGTTAAAATGATTTTTGAAGGAACCTGCTTTGAAACCAATTGTTGGACTACTGAGAGGGGGGTGAATCAGTAATAGAAAAATTTAATCCTTTTTAACCATAAAATGAAAGTGTTATATCAATGTAGCATTATCATCCAATAGTTTCAGAGTAAATAAACAATGAATAAATGAGAAATCATACACATACATAGTACACCAGTGTTTTTATGTGGAAACCAAAGAGGGAGAAAACCATGAAATCCTTTTTATTATATGTCTCTAAGAATTACATTCATTGGAAACACCAACTTCCTTTGTTTTCCAGTTGCAACTGAAAGGAGGATCCAACCCCCTAGTTTATTAGACTACAACCTGAGGGAAGCTCCAACTCCCCAATTCTTTGGCTACGACCAGAAGGAGGCTACAACCCCCTATGTTCTCCAGATACAATAGGAAGGTGGCTCCAACCACCTGCCCTTGCCCTGTCCAATCGCCCTGTCGTAGAAGTAGAATGATGGAACCATTGTCACAATATCACTTTGAGATATATTGTTGTAAACATGTTGATGGGTGTTCTATATGCACTAAAAACCCTCAATTAAATTGTCAACCCGGGGTAAGTAAACTTAGAGTTGTAACACTATATGTGCCAAGGCAGAAAGGCTAGAGATAGTATAGTCTAACTAAGGAAATGAGATATTTAAGGGCTAATCTATTCAAACAAAGACTATTAATAATCAAACCCTATCAAAAAACTTAAACTATTTATCCTAAGTAACTTTTGAACAATGGATCGATGGATAGTCCTAATAAAGAAAATGAAAACCCTAATTTAAGAAAGTTAACTTAATCATTACAATGAGCAAAAGAAAACTATCTATTTAATCTATTTAATGAGCAATAACAACAACAAACTAATCTAATTAATCTATTCAAATTCAATGAAAAGCAACAAGTAAGCAAATGAACAAGCAAGAAACTATCCTATTAAAACAAATAAACAAGCAAGCAACTACCCTATTCAAACTAACCTATGGAAACTTATTCAGCAAGTAAAATAATAATCAATCAAATAACTAACCTATGGAAACTTCTGCAACAAGTAAACTAACAAAAACTACTCAACAAGTAACTAATCAAATTAATAAGCAAGTGAACTCTATTCTTAAGATAAACTTCATACTTACTTTTAATCTATGAAAGGAAATCTTAATCTATTGAATTGAAAGCATCATGACAATAAAATTTAATCAACAAATACTCTTTAATCTACAATAACAAGAAAACTATTCTCTAATCTACAAAAGTAAGAAACTTCAAACATAGTGTTGATGGTTATGTCTTCGGTGTCTTATGATATCACGATGGCATTTAACAATTAATGATAACTCGAGATAGATAAACTCAATATTAAATTCTATAGAAAAGTGAAAGGTATGAATTAGACAATCTAATGAGAACTTAGCCATTATAGAAGAAACATCAACTACCCTGCATATCCATGTGATTCTTCAATTCATGCATTAATCATCAACAATATGGAAACACTATTCTATTAAATTGAAACACAGTATATGCTAATGTAAGCAAATCCATACTAATTAGATATTCATAACTGAAAACTAAACTCAATAATCAAACTTCGAATTAAAATTGCACCTAGATCTAGAATGGAAATTGCATAAAGTGGATTAAACTAATCCAATTTTAACAATTTAAATTGCAAATGGAAATACTCTTAAAAACATAACTCAAAACCTATTTCTATTTCAACATATAACAAGATAAGAAAACTAAGAACTAATTGAACAAAATAGGAACTAAAATCAAAACTGGCAACTAATCATCTATCAAAACCTTGCCAAAGAAACTATTAACTAAATACCATGTTTTAACTCTATTTTAAATTCTATTTCAGCATATAGGAAATCTAACTATCATCTAATTACACACAAGGGGTTAGTATCTAATCTTGCAAGCTATCTCCTATCAATTAAAAAGAC
>JASDQU010436057.1:117879-134371 GCA_032191745.1 Picea mariana
ATTTCAACCATCCATGAGATCCTCCACCTTCCCTAAAAAATAGGAAACCAAATGTGAGGTGGATTCTCACACTTAATTACTTTCTTTTTCATGAATATTAATAATAATTCATGTGCACTTGGTTCTCACACTTAATCAATTTATTTTCTATGAATATTAATAATAATTCATGTGTTATTTGTATTTTGTCCTTCATGTAATATATCCCTCCTCCATATTGACTAGGGATTGTGACATAGGCTATTCCACGGTGTCAAGGTGTATGAGACATTTATATGACACTTTACGACACTTAGGGAGAGGTACCTAGGTGTGAAAATTTCATGTGTAACACTCTCCTAACTATTTTTCTGACCATTGATGTGGTATTTATAGAGTTTACAAACTAAGAGGTCGACAACTGGAAGGGTTTCCCTCCTCTAAAAATAGTAAATCACATTCAATGCGTCTTAACCGCTAGTGGCTTCTAGAAACAAGGTGAGCCAATAATCCCCAGCATAAAAACCCAATTCGAGTTGTTAGAAGCTCAGTAGTTGGAGGCCACGAGAACAAGAAAAACCCATGTCACCGATTTTCCCATCACTAGTTGTCGATATAATAACTGTCAACTTGCCCACAGTTTTAGTGTAGGACGGACTTTTGGATGGAGTACCAGATGCAGTGCTGGATGGAGTATCGGACGGAGTGTCATATGCAAAAATGACCTGCAATTTTTCCCTGCGACAAACAGATCGTAGATTATCTTTTTGGAATCATTAAAAAATGTTGAATTATACTTAAAACCATCATAAAACATCAATCATACATACCTGGTATGAGCCACGACGACTTAATACAAAAATCCTTCAAAGATTCTTCAAAATAGGAAAATACATATACAATATTAGCCAAAAAGGATCTAATCATCATCATTAAATTAACCATATCGCGGGCCCAACATTACCCCCACACCTAAGATTCTGCAGGTCCCACTACAAACAAAAAGGAATTTCCTCACATGACTAAACTTGTTGAGAAGGATTATCTTTAGAAGCTTCTCCCTCTTGTTGTAAAGATTTTTTCTTGTGCTTCTTATGTTGCTTCAATTGTGCTCTGAGGTTGTGATTCGTTTTGGTCATTTCGTCAACCAACCGTTGAAGGGAATTCACCTTTTCTTGGAGTATTGCATTGTCATGGTGAAGATGCTCATCTAAAGTCTTCCTCTCTTCCAATTGTTGCAGTAGCTGATCATTTTCATGTTGTATCCTTTCAATGGTTGGAGAAAGATTAGATATCTCGGAGGAGGGCTTAGATCCCTTGAAAGATGTAGAAATTCTATCGGTTTTAGGATCTGGGGTAGGAATCTATGAGGTAGAAGTAATAGGGGGTTTATAAGGAGAAGTAGGTTCATATTTTTTCTTTCTATGAGGTTTCAATTCTTCTGCATACACTTCCCTAAGTCTTTTGTGAGGGCTTTCGATATTAGAGGATACTTGAATAAGGTCCAAAGTGGTCAAGATTTTTTCATAAGGTTTTCCTCTTGTGTTTCGGGTACTCTTTCGAAAAGATCCTCTATTAAATAAATTAGCTTCTCTCCTATTTGTGGGGATTACAGGAAAATCTTGTTGAATTACTTCTTGTAGCTTTTTGGGTGTAGGATCAAGAGATATTGAAGGCAACTGAAGATTAGCAACAAGCCTCTTAGTCTTTTTTCCTGATAAGGCTACAAGGGTATCCACAAGCTTCTTGGATTTTTGTTCCAATAAAGAAGTAGCTTGAGAAGAAGGGTTTGGAGTCCTTGGAAAATGGGGTTTGGATGGGGAAATAGTCCTTAGATAAAGTGTCTTTCTGCTAGTCTTGATTGTCAAGTGAGGGTTTTCAAATTGGTAAATGAACTCATCCAAATTTTCCCCTTGTTTTTCCATCTCGGTTAAGACAAGAAGTTTGATAAGGTCATGGTGAAATAGGATATTATGGGTGTTGGCCATGTTCTTTCGTACTTGGGAAGACATCTTCTCAAGAATTTTTAAGAAGTAAAAAGGTAAATTCAATGGCTTATTGAATTGAAAATGAGCTAATAGACAAAAATGGAAAGCTTTGAAAACAAAGTATCTACCTTCATTGTGTCAACAAGACATCGAAGGCACCATTGCAATAGAATTTGAAAATGACAGAGAGTATTGTCTTGGAAGAGTCAATGAGCACCTGGATATGCTCATGAAAAAGGACAAAAGTGACATCAAGATTTATAGACACTACTACATTAGAAAATGGCTCAGGAAAAATCACAAAAAGCATTCTACGAGACCATGCTACGCTTTTGACTCTGTTTTTGGTCATTATTTTTTAAAAAGATGTTTTTGAAAAAATAAAGATGAATTTAGGAAAACCAAAGGAGATTTTTTCTAAGGACATATCAAATCACAATAACGTCCCTCAGTTTTTACACAGGTATCATATATTGGGAGATATTCAACGTTTTTGGAGACCTATTTTAGAAAATCAAATTCTCCAATTTAATTTCTTGTTTTAGTCATTATTTTCAAAACATGTTTTTGACCAAATAAAGACGAATTTTGGAAAAAAAAAAAGGAGGTTTTTTCTAAGTAAATACCAAATAATAATAACCTCCAGTATTTACACAGGTATCATATAGTGGGAGATATTCAACTTTCTTGGAGGTCCATCTCAGAAAATCAAATTCTCCAATTTAATTTCTTGTTTTAATCATTATTTTGTGGCACATATTCCAAGAACATGGCAATGAATTTCATAAAAATGAGAGAGGTTTATATTAAGAAAAAACTTATATACAAAAACCTCTCCATTTTTTGTAAAAGGTGTTATGGTTAAAAAGTTATAGCCCAATATTTTACCCCTATTTTTCTGTTGCTCTTTTTTCACAGTCGTTGTGCTTTTAGACATTTTGTTTTCAAATGAATTGTGAATGGCTTATCCTAAATGCTACTGATTATACGTACCTTTACCCATTATATCTTTGCAACTCATATTTTTGAAACCATGACCTAGATTCTCATCCAGAAAACTCCAAATCAAAACCATACTGAGCTAAATACCTAGCCTAATACAGAGCCACTTAACCTTATTCCTTTGTTCATAGGTGTGTAACACAGATCTATAGTGATTTTAACAATGTGTTATCAATCTGTAATTGTCACAAAGAACCTGTTAAGAAGTATTCCACTATATAAACATAAAAATAAATAAAATGAACAATAGTCTTATAACACACAGTGATGTAGTGGTATCTAATTTAGCATTTCAATAAAACATAACTATTGATATAATATCCCATATCATGAAATAAATATACATAAATTTTACAAAGATTCTACTTCTTCTTCTCATGGATTATAGATAGGTAGTATTTATCATTTATCAACTCATGAAACCCCTCCCCCACACCTAAGTATTGTGACACCTCACAATAAAAAATATAGGAAACTAGTCAATTCTCCCAATAGTCAAAGATTTACAACTTGTTAAGTGTAGAGATAAATTTCACATATCAGTCTAACAAGACAATTAGAATATGGCCCCACCTATAGAATAGAAAAACCTATATATAGTTAAGAAGAGGTAGGCGAGAGAGTTTCGAGATAGTCTCAAAGTTAGTTCCCAATGGCAAATTTATGGAGTTCATTAACCTTGACTTAACCATACATACTTCGTGTCATCTTTGTCTACAAGTAATGTTGTACATCAGGACAAGTTTAAGATTTAGGAATTTCTTCTTATTATTATTTTTGTCAGATTACCATCATCGCTAGGTAGAATGCCCTGTTGCCAGCGAGCTTGTTCAGTACTCCGACGGGTTTACCTAGTCATACCACAGGTTGATACCCGCTGCTAGCGGACCTGTTCAGTATTTCAAAGGTTAGCCTCGTACACCCTCAGAGACTGGCCCTCCATATTTTAATATTTTTAGTATAAGATTTCTTTTTGCAAGAAGGTGGGGGGACAACTCTAAAATCAACTTTTTTCTTTCTTTCAATTGGGATGGTATTTATGTTAGAGGATGACTTTCTGTTATATATTCCTTAGTGATTGTCCTGATGTAAGGGGTACTTAAGCGGACGTATTCTATCTAAATATATGATATAATTAAGCATTTTTAGTGTGTAGTGGATGGTACCATTGGGAAAGAACAGAAAGGTATATTTAGGCTGAACTCACTTTCGTTTCTTTTTTTAAGTTAATTGTAATGTTTCCATGACTAACCGCTAATCAGACCTCCTTATTACTCTTTAATAAAGATACTTTACTTACTTACTCAGGGTTCTTGGGGAAACTGTACAAGTAACCTCTAAGCTTGATGGTTACGGTATCACTTCCTTATATAGTGGTGAAGGTTTTTAAGAGAAGATGTTGTTTAATATGCCTTGAGAAAAAAGAAGATGAACTTTTTTGCAAAAATATGGCTACTTACAGCAAGTCATTATTCATTTGATGCTTAGTAGACAACAAGGTTCAAATATAGCAATATTTTGAAGAAACATCCTTCCTTTAAATCTCCTTGAAACTATCTACTCCCGGTGAAATAAATACCTACAGAAATCTCTAGAATTGTTTGTCAAAAAACACATTCTAAAATATCAAAGACTAATGAGATCAATGAGATCAAGTCACTGGAACATGTATCTCATAGTTATTTTATTAAAATAAAATGTAAAATGAGGGTGCATTAAACTTTAAGATAAACTAACAACATGCAGCTTTTATTTATTATCCTACCCTACCTAAAAAGAAAGGAAAATATTTATTCAAGTGTAAGAACTTTTCCAATGTGACCATGTGTGAAGCAAGATAAGAAACATAATCATATCCACATATAAAAAAGTTACTGCAGTGATTACCTAGATATGAAGAACCAACCAACCTACTTGTTTTGGCATCTGAATGTGTTGAAGAAGAGAATAGTATTGTGGCATGATGACCTCTTGAAACCAAATTTCAATGTAATCTTGATGTTCATCAACAATAATTTCTATGCTCTCCTTCATCATGCTATGCGGATCCTCTTCTTCTGGATGATTGATTTTTGAAGTACATAAAGTATCTATTGATATGGATGTTCAGAACTCCTCAATATCAGGTCTTAATGATTGCTCTCCACTGGATGTATTCCATAATTTTTCAGCTTCCTTCACATTTTGGCAAGGAAAATCATGTTATAGCTCATAGGACCTTCATTCTTCTAATATTTTCGGAGAGGTAGACAAGTTATTTTCTATTGTTAAGATGTGTTCTTCCTGAGAAGAAGAGATTCCAGCTATTTCTAGGATTTGAGAGAGTTATTCCAAACTAATGGTCACCTTCGAATTCATTTTCCTGGTGGTGGTAAGAAAACAAAGGTTGTGTTGTTTTGTTCTATGAAGGGCTCGAGTGGTAATGTCTCTTGTCCCACTATTATTGATGCTTCAAATTTTTGGTCTATAGTGATCCATGTCTTAGTCTCTTTAGAGACTAATTTAGCTCTTTGGGTTGATCTAGTTCCTATTTTTCGGTATCGGTCTACAGAATTTATGAGTGGAATGTTCATTCTCCCAAAAAGGTCAGAAGGAACCTTGGTTAAAAGATATGATTTAGATTTAATATATCTACCAATCTTAGAGTTGTAGCACTATATGTGTCATGGCATAAAGGCTAGAGGTAGTATAGTCTAACTAAGGAAATTGACTATTTAAGGGTTAATCTATTCAAGCAAAGACTATTAATAATCAAACCCTATCAAGAAACTTAAACTATTTATCCTAAGTAACTTTTGAACAATGGATCGATGGATAGTCCTAAGAAAGCAAATGAAAACCCTACTTTAAGCAAGTTAACTTAATCATTACAATGAGCAAAAGCAAACTATCTATTTAATCTATTTAATGAGCAATAACAACAACAATCTAATCTAATTAATCTATTCAAATTCAATGAACAACAACAAGTAATCAAATGAACAAGAAAGAAACTATCCTATTAAAACAAGTAAACAAGAAAGAAACTACCCTATTCAAACTAACCTATGGAAACTTATTCAACAAGTAAAATAATAAGCAGTCAAATAACTTACCTATGGAAACTTCTGCAGCAAGTAAACTAAACAAAACTACTCAACAAATAACTAATCAAATTAATAAGCAAGTGAACTCTATTCTTAAGATAAAATTCATAATTACTTCTAATCTATGAAAGGAAATCTTAATCTATTGAATTGAAAACATCATGACAATAAAAGTTAATCAACAACTACTCTTTAATCTACAATAACAGAAAAACTATTCTCTAATCTACAAAAGCAAGAAACTTCAAATATAATGTTGATGGTTATGTCTTCAGTGTCTTATGATATCACAATGGCATTTAAAAATTAATGATAACTCAAGAGGGATAAACTAAATATTAACTTCTATAGAAAAGTGAAAGGTATGAATCAAGCAATCTAATGAGAACTTAGCCATTATAGAAGAAACATCAACTACCTTGCATATCCATGTGATTCTTCAATTCATGCATTAATCATCAACAATATGGAAACACTATTCTATTAAAATCAAACACATTCTATGATAATGTAATTAAATTCATACTATTTAGAGATTCATAACTGAAAACTAAACTCAATAATCAAACTTCAAATTAAAATTGCAACCTAGATCTAGAATGGAAATTGCATAAGTAGATTAAACTATTTATATTTTAACAATTTAAATTGAAAATGGAAATACTCTTAAAAACATAACTCAAATCCTATTTCTATTTCAACATATAACAAGATAATAAAACTAAGAACTAATTGAACAAAATAGATAAGCAAATTAGGAACTAAAATCAAAACTAGCAACTAATCATCCATTGAAACCTTGCCAAATAAACTATTAACTAAATACCCTATTTTAACTTTGTTTTAAATTCTATTTCAGCATATAAGAAATCTAACTATCATCTAATTACACACAGGGGTTAGTATCTAAGATTGCAAGCTATCTCCTATCAATTAAAAATAAATGTTATAATTATATTATCCTTCATAATAACTTGCAAAAGAAATTGAAACAATTAAACTTATGAACAACAATTTACACAGTAAATAAACATAATAAAACTCATGTATAGGAAATAAAAGAAATGACGATTAAAATATATGAATTCACAAGATAATTGACTAACTATTCACCCAAACCACTGGTGGGCCCCCCAGTAGATCGTGGCTACTCTTCAATGATGAATCACGAGCTCAAGAAACACAATTTCAGCATTAAAACTTAAAACACAGTTTTACACAGTTTTAGAGAAAAATATCTTGAAATGGAAAAACAGAGGTTAACTGTCATTTTTCTCTCCTAACTATTTGTCTGACCATTGATGTGGTATTTATAGAGTTTACAAGCTGAGAGGTCGATCAATGGAAGGGTCGACCTCCTTTAAAAATAGTAAATCACATTCAATGCATTTTAACCGTCGATGACTTCTAGAAACAAGGTGAGCAAATAGTCGCTCAACATAACAACCCAGTTTGATCTGTTAGAAGATCAGTAGCTAAAGGCCATGAGCACAAGAAAAATCCATGTCACTGATTTTCCCATCACTAGTTGTTGATATGATAACCACCAACTTGCCCATGGTTTTAGTGCAGGACGGAGTGTCAAATGGAGTACCATATGCAGTGTCAGATGGAGTACCAGATGTAGTGTCGGATGCAAAAACGACCTGTGATTTTTCCCTATGAAAAACAGATCACATATTAGCTTCTTAGAATCATTAAAACATGTTGAATTATACTTAAAATCATCATAAAACATCAATCATATGTACCTGGTATGAGCCACGACAATTTAATACAAAAATCCTTCAAAAATTATTCAAAATAGGAAAATACATATACAATATTGGCCAAAAATGATCTAATAATCATCATTAAATTAACCATATCGCGGGCCCAACACCTGTACCAATAAACCTGCAACAAACAACCTGTAATAAACTTGTACCATAAACAAGTGCACCAACCATGCACCAACCTGTACCTCAATCTGTACCATCAACAAGAGCATCAACTATGCACCAAATATGTACCAATCATGCATCAAATACACATAAACTATGAATCATCAAGATGTACCAACATCATCAACTATACACCTCATGTATGTGCCAACTCATCAACTACTTGTCTCAACCATGTATCCCACATGTACCTCAACCAAAATCCCTCATCAATTTCATCATCAAAATCTGATTGGTATCTCTATAATAAACTTGATGTATATGATCACATACATGCAACCCTTCCTTAACTTTAACAACAAGAGATTAGCATTTTCATAAAACTTTACTTTAGTCTCACATGACTAATTTTGGATCAGTCAACAACCCTAACTTGAAATAACCATAACTATGTACCTGTAATAAATAAATATTTGAAAATAGTACACAATGTTCTTCAGTGTATTTTATGCAATTCCTCTAGGTTTCACTGCTTGGAACCTCTCAGAAAAGGAGTTATAGCAAAAATGGCATACCTTGTTGAATTTTGGCTTATTCTAGAGAGTGAACTTGTAGAGCATGCCCCACACGAAATATTTGTTGTATGGATTTAAAAAGTGTACACAGGATACTAAATATTGTACTCTAACCAATACATTTGGTCTTACTTAATATGGATCTATTTTGAAGAATTTATGACATTTTTACTCGAAACACCTATTTTAAACTAGTTTCAGGACTAGCCACAATCCTATTTTCCATGGAGTGTAACTCCAAAAATACAACGACCCACAAGTTGAAATTTTTATCACAGCTACTTGGATATGTTTCCTCAATTACCTCCATATTTCATGGTCTAAATCATTCTAATAAAAAATTATTTCAAAAATGGTGAGATGACATGTAAATAAAATACCTTAGAAAGCATCATCAAAAGAATTTATCCTCCCTTGAATTTTGGTTCTCCCTACTTCACCTTCCCTCTGAAATTCATCTTAGATATCATTTGGTTAACTCATTCACTTATAGATATTCAATATGTTCAAGTGTAATTAAAATGAGAGACCCTTGCCTCTTATTTATACTTTTATGTAGCTTCCTCAAGGGGTTACCTTCTAACTATCTTAAACCACTCTTTATTTTAGAGCTAACCCACTTCTAACCACTTGTCCACTTAGTAATTTATCCATCAAATTTATTATTTAAATAATTTATTTTGTATCCACTTTGACTTATAGTACACTCATCACTTCACTTTATTATTTAAATAATTTATTCTTTGCAACCACTTTGTCTACTTTGACATTTTGGGGCTTCTAGATGACTCATGAGGGTTCTCCAACTTCACATGGTCATAACTCTCTAATCGTGAGGATTTATGTGACGTTCCACATACCACCGGAAATGGCATGACATGTATTATCCATATAGAATAGTCTTACCTTCAAATATATTAAAACTCATACCATTATACATCAAACAAACTTGGGTTCATTACCCAAACCTTTGTGCTACCAGAATTCACTACCGAACTTTCTTCAAGGGTTGACATCAATGACAACCAACCCAAATAATCAACACTAAATTTACATGTAATGTATAAATGTATATTTATATGTCATTATTGAGGACATGTGAATTGTAAGGTATGAATGTATTTGGGTATTTTGAGGAGGTTCTCCTATTCTTTAAGGAGTTATTGTGTAAATCATATCTCTTATCTATATTGGATTGCACTCCATACTCACACTGGTGTACATGGTATGTACTTTCAGTTAAGATTTTGGTACATAACATTTGGTATCAAGAGCATAGATCCTAGCGTTTTGTTGCTTCAAGAGAGTCATGTTGGAATTTTCTCTATAATGTTTTTTCTACAAAGTTTCGTACTGTGAAATTTTCAAGATAGCGACAAAACATAGAGAAGTTCTCTTGGTTAAAATTTCAGGTTGAGGGTCATTTTACTTTGTAGATACACCATGTACAAGTTAGGGATTTTTACTACCCATGAAATTAGTCTCAAACAAGTCATTTTGGGAATTTCTCTATAACTTTTGTTCTACAAATTTTCGGAATGTGAAATTTTCATAATACTGAGAAACCATAGCAAATTTTTCGTCGTAAAAATTCCAAAGTTTGTATCATTTAAATTTCTAAGATATAGTCTATGGAAGGAAGGGTTATTTGAATAGTCCTATAACTTGTCTCAAACAGGTGATCTAGGTAAATAGTCATATCTTTTTCAGTGAAGATCCAAATTCAATGTGACTAGTTGCATTTGAAAGAGGACAATCCATAGTATTTTTGGTACAAAGTTTAGAATCATATATTAAATATTGAACACATGGAATTCTATACAAGTTCGCTCTCCAGATAAGGACAAAAATCAGCAAGCTTTAGGAAATTTACCATAACTTTCACTTGGCACATCAAATTTTGGTCAAACCTATCGCATTGTAGAGAATACATATCAGAGTACTACAAGCCTAAATTCCAGACTCAGAAGGGCTAGAATTTTAGAAATACATTGGAAGAAAGGTCAGCCAAAAGGATAGACTCTAAATCAGGGTTTCAAAGGTATGTTCACTTAAAACTATCATTACTTTTGACTGGGATGTCCGATTGAGCTGATTCAAAAGCCATTGGAAAGAGAAAACACAAGATAATATGATGGGAAAATAATAATAACAATTTTGGAAATTATTTTCAATATATTTATGTTATAAGTTGAGGATTGTGGTTAGACCTCATTTAAGAATCAATGGTAATACCTAGATTTACAGGAGATGAAGATAAAGATGAAATTAATCCGATGGAATGGTTGAGGTTGGTAAATGAATATGACATAATTCTTTAACAATAAGATTTTTTTTTTTTTTTATGAAGGTCAAAACTGGTGGATGAGTATTGATAAAGATACTAGAGGGAACCTCACATGGAAAGAATTTGAAAAAATCTTCTCAGATAAATAGCTTAAGGATACAAAAATTGAGGTAATTTATATAATTCAAGATGGGTTAAAAGAAGCAAAAGAAGAAATCAAGAAGAAGGGTGATGACCTATGCAAGATATGAATCCTTAATGAAGCACTCGTTAAGGAGGTTCAAAATTTAAAACAAGGAAAGTGGGAAAATGATGAGTTAAGGGAAGAATTGACAAAGAAAGATGAAAAAATATGTAGATTACAAAACCATAATAAAAAACTATTGGATGAGGTTAAGAGATTGAAATAAGAAAAGAAGCATTGTCAAAATCAACAAAAAGAAAGGATATTAGATAAAGAAACTACCAAAATACTTTAAGACGAAATTTACAAGAAGGTTGAGAAATCTCTAAATATTAATGATGTAAAATAAAAAATGAAATCCAAAATTGAATAAAAACATCATCATTTGATATATGGGGGTCACGTTGTAGCTTTAAAAGGAGAAAGAAGAAAAGATTCAATAAGGTCACTAGAAGATGCTTGAAGATGTTGAACTTCATCTAAAGAATGTACATGTTAAATATGATGGCATTATCTCCAAGGCTAGAAAAATCAAAGACCAAGCAATGCGGATAGAGGATTCCATTGTATCTAAAAAGAATATATATGAAATGCATGTGCATAGTGAAGGAAAACCATCAAATATGAAACCATATCGACACCCTCATTACAAGGAAAGATTTCAAGGAAGACAAGAAGATTGATATCAACATTATCAATGAAGAAGATGGAATACTTGTCAATTTCCATGGAACAAAGAATCACAAAACAACTCTTCAACAAGATATTAACAGAGATCAACAACCACTACAAATTGGAGAAGTTATAACAACAATACATGGAATCAAAGGAAAGAAAATTATGCACCAACTAGCCACCAAGGATTAAAACCGAAAATAATTTATATTGGATGGATGGATCATCATCAATGGAATGAAGAAAGTAAGAACATAAGTGTTGGAAAGAAAGTTTTGGATACAATTTTAGAGAAAAACATAAGTATGAAGAAAGGGCACAGAAGGAAGAAAGCGCACAGAAGGGGATTGAAGGATGGACATCGCACAGAAAAAAGGATAAAGCAAGAAAGCGAGCAAAGGAATCGCAAAGGACAATGGTGCAACTTCCAAGAAATAGAATAATAACAGAAAAGTTGTATAAAGAACTAGAAATAAAAGAAGGAAAACAACTAGTTAACTAAAGTTGTCTATGTCATGCATTGTAAGGGTTTATTTTGGGATAGATAAGAATAAGGCTTTAAACCCTAAATTTTGGGTATAAATATGTAATGGGTGGGGTAAAAAGAGAGTTAGCAATGAATAGGGAGCGAGAGAGCTACTGGACTAGAAAAAGTGTGAAGAATCTGTAGAGGTTGATATTATGTATGAATCATGAATGTAATCAGTTGATATGATGAATAAAGATAGAGTTTGAGAGATAAACTTGCATCTTGTGTTATTTTCTTGTTTATGTGTGGTTACAAATGTGGTTGTTATACTTTGTAGACTAGATTTAATGTATGGACTGGTTATGATGCAATATTCATGAATGGTTATAATAATAAAGATAATACATAAGCTAGGATAAGGAACAATGATTTGTGCATCTGCCTCCCTTTCCCTTACTACTGCAAAAACCTATTTCCTGTAGTCCCAATAGATACCTTGGGTGAGACTTCATCTATGTGAGCAGGTGATGCCGAAAGGGTTGGTGTCTTTAGGGTTTGTTGGTCATAGTTTTAGCAAACCTGGGGTCTTACAGTGCCTGTACAGACCAATTTATCCAAACAAATGGTTATGTTGTTGGGACTAAGAAATTGCGATTAAGGGAATGTTTTGGAGGGTGACTAAGAAGGAAATCATAGACTGGTTGGAACTAAAAAGAACAGGAATTCATGCGACAAGAGAACATGAACCCTCGAATGAGTGACAAGCAATGGATGCAAAAATATGTGTTCATGGAATTGCATGAATTTTTTTTTGGCAAATTCCCAAAAATTTTGATGGAGTTTCTAGAAATATTGGTTGAGAAGACAGGAAGGTTTAATGTTGTAACGCCAAAGAATTGGACTCCTGAATTGGTAAAACAATTGAATTTGGTAAGTAACCCAACTACTCGAGCAAATGATTTTTGGTTAGATAGTGTATTAAGGGGTTATGTTATAGAATTTACAGTAGATTGCATTCAATCATACAATGTTCTAGAAAGAAATGTTTTCGAAGGACCGTGCAGTAGGTTCTTCAAATCATTAAGTACGTGGATAAAGATGTTTTTATGTGAAAAACATGTGATTATTATGAAGTTCATCGGCTAAAGGCACTTTGCTCACATGGGGGGAGATGGGGGATGACAGGGGAATCGTCTAAGAGAAAGAAGCAATGAATGAGGAAGGAAGAGACGGAGGATGCAAGAAGAAAGTATACCATAGGAAGAGTACGATTTTGGAGAATTGTGCAGTGGAAGAAGGTATAAGAGGAAAAATACTGGGGTTGGGAGAGAAGAGAATTATAGTGAGCTGAAAGAAAGTGAACCTTGTGCACAAGTCTGAATAGTGGAGATACCGTATGGAGGAGGAAAAGAAGAAGAGTGTCATTCCATTCCAGTAATAGAGGAACCCGAAAGTCCTACTCAAATAGGATCATGTGTTGAATCCACAAACCTATGTGTATCACCACAGTTAGAGATAACAGTTGAAGACTTGTCAAAAGCTATCATAGTTAGTCAAGGAGTACATAGTAGTAGTAGTCAGAATAGTGGGAGTAGTACGCAGAGTAAAAATCAGAGTCCACTAACATCACCGAGAGGAGGGAATACACAAACCAACATGGCAGGAATAGACAATACTTTAGACTTCCTGAATTCAAGGGAGTAGGATCAAAGGATCTCGAACAACATTTTATTTCTACGAAACATTTTGGGCCGCTAAAAACATACAAGATGATGTCATAAAACTTGCGCAATTATCAACAACATTTAGAGGTCGTGCGATGGCATGGTATATGAATTTACAGATCATTACGCCTATAAGACAGGCCAGGACCTTGGAAGAGATAAAGAAAGCACTATTAAAGGAGTTCAAAAAGACAAAGTCAAAGTCGCAGTACATCACTGAACTAAAAGAGATCAAACATGAACAAATAGAATTTGTATGGGATTTTGATCAACGCTTTAAGGATGTAAAGGGGAGATTGACATTCCAAATTTTGGATCAACAACATCAAGAGTGGTTTATTGTTGGAATTATACCACACATTCGGAGGCCCCTGATTCAACAAAAGGTTACATCGCGGCCCAAGGTGCTAGATATTGAAATGAAACTAGAATCATCGTCGACAGGAGACACGAGAGGAATTGCCAACAGGAGACACGAGAGGAATGACACAGGTTCAGACGTAGTAGGCTTCATTAGCAATCCAATTGGCCGATATTACCAAGGGAAGGGGAAAATGAGAATAGGTTTGGTGTACGAAGTGTGAGATGAAAGGTCATCACAAGGAATAATGTCCAGCATTCACATAGTATTTTTCATATGGAGTATCAAATACACTACCTGGAGGAGGATACCATGAGATCTATAAGAAATGGGGCCATCATCCTACTGAGTGTCCATCACTCCATAAATATTAGAGTACTCCAAAGAATTTGTTTTGCAAATTTTGCAAGTTGGTAGGGCATGAAGAGAAGGATTTTCACACGTTCAACTTACTAAGAGAGTGCACATCAGATATGTACAGGATACAGGAAGAGAATAATGAAAAAAATGGGAATAGCGCACATTATAACGATTAGCAAGGTTTTAATCAGGGGAACAGAGAAAATTTTGGGAGAGGCCGAGGTAGAGGGAATTTTTGTAGAGGAGGACAATGATTGATTATTTGTTATAACTGTAATAAACTTGGACACTTGGTGATCCAGGTGGACATTGGTGGCCACCCACCTATTCCACTTGGACGCACACCATTGTTTCTTTCAGTTTTCTAGTTTCCTTAATTGTAGCACAATTTACTATTTTTAGCAGTTCTTCGGGTCCTGAACTTCCGGAGCTGTTTTGAGGCACTAAACGACATTTTTTGGGCATGAATGCTCTGGTGAATATGAGTTTGTTCCAAACTCAATATTTGTTGTCAACAATGTAGTCCTCAGATATATCTTTCTAATGATGTATCTTGTGCACCAAACGGAGATAGTATGCCAAAGTTACGACCCCGGGAAATTGATGTACCAATGTACCCCAACGAGGCCCATATTCTGGTGTTTCATCTCCTAGGGTTAGGTTTTTGGATGTTTAGAGTTTTCCATTGTTTCTTAGAAATATATAGGCCTTTGAGACTCATTGTAACAGGCAGTTCAGAGGCCAGTAGCTGCCGCATCTCTTCTCAGAGATAAGCTACCAGTGCCCTAGCTAGTTTATTTCAGTCATTTGTTATTAATGAAATGAAGTCTTATTTCCACTACATCTCTGCGTTTATGTGTATTTATGTATTTCATTGTGTTCCTACATAAATCAAGATTAGTGGTATCAGAGTGGTTTGCTCGTTCTTGATCTTTCTTTGCATGTCCCCAACGAGGTCGGGGTATAAGGAGTTGGGGCTCAATCTGGTTGAACCTTTGCAAGATCAGTCTCGCAAACCTTGACGACCACCCATGGGGGAAGAAAAGAAAGATGAGGGAGCAGGAGATCCTATAAAAATGTTTCTCAAGGAGGCCCTCGAGAAACAAAGGAACGCGATGATGGACAACTTTGCCCAGATTCTTCAACGGATTCCCACTAGCGGCGCATCAACATCCAACAACCACTCTGGAGGCGCCACTCCTTTTAAGGTACAAGTAAACTTTGAAATTCCCATATTTGAAGGCCAAATAGATGTAGATGTTGTAGATATATGGTTGAATCTATTAGAAGGATATTTCTCGGTTCATGAATTTTTCGACCGAGAAAGGATTATTTTTGCACTCCTCAAAGTCGCCCCCCATGTCAAGGACTGGTGGGAAACCTACTCGGAGCAACAGGGAGAGGGGGAACCCTCTCTGTTCTCAGCCACACCCACTTGGAATCCTTTTCGAGATGACATCAAGGAACAATATTATGCTGTGGGGAGCTATGAGGACAAATACATACAATGGACTATGCTGCGGCAACAAAGGGACCAAGATGTGCATGAGATGACGAATCTGTTTCATACCCTACACACAAAGCTGGGTATCAAAGATTCAGAGAAACATTTGGTGTTAAAGTACCATAGTTTTCTACACAGATACATTCAGGAGGAAATGGAGTTCCTTGACATCTCCTCGCTTGGTGTGGCATACCGATATGTTGCCAAGATTGAGTAGAAGTTCAAACAGAAAAAACAAGACTTTGGGTCTGCGAATCAAAAGCAAGGGAAAGGTACCACCAAACCGCAGAACAAAGGACCAAGCCAAGGCAGAGCAGCCAGGGATAACCTTCCAAAGCCACAAGCAAATAATAACACCACGAAGCCAAAAAAGGACATGGGGAAGTGGTGTGAGTTCCATAAGAGCTCCACTCAC
>JASDQU010436058.1:5323-30902 GCA_032191745.1 Picea mariana
AGAAGACCACTATCCTGGTTTGGTTGCTAGATGATGATAATTCCACTCACTAGATTGTAACGTAAGTGAACAAGTCAACTCGTGATGAGATCTCTTTACCTTTGACAAAAAAGTGTCAAAAGCCATTGCCCTGGTGTGGTAGCCATAGTGGGAATGTCACTTACGTTAGTATCCTATGATCATGGTAAGTTGGCTCGTGATGAGACCCCCTATTCTTTATGGGAAAATTTTATTATATTATATATATATGTTTTTTTTTTTTTAGTGTTTATTTAGGGAGGCTCATCTACTCCTTAAGAGTAAGGAATAGTATAAGGAAGTATAGAGATGCCAAGTAAAAGTGTGCTGAAGTCTTCTTATAATATAGAGGCAGGATATCATTCAAGTATATTTGTATATATAAGGGAAAGAAACAACTTATGGTGGTAATTGATTATGAACAAGGTTTAAGATATTTTAGAGAGATTAGTCCTCAAAAAGATTTTTGATAAGGTGTGAGGGATCATCCACAAAATAATGACAGATTGTTGTAATGACGATTAGAAATAGTGCTGGTGAAAATTAATTGATGAAAGCCGCACTTACAGAGGAATGGCTAGCATTTGAATAGTAAAGAAGGGAACATCAATCGTGCGAAAAGGAACAACAGTTGTTTCGTTCAAAAAGGAACAATGGGCGCGCGAAAAAGGAACAACAGTTGCGCGAAAAGGAACAACAGTTGTTCCTTTCACAAAGGAACAACAGTTGCGTGAAAAAGGAACAACAATTGTTCTGTTCACAAAGGAACAATGGACGCACAAAAAAGGAACAGTAGTTGCATGAAAATGAACAGTAGTTGTTCCGTTCACAAAGGAACAATGGACGTGCGAAAAAGGAACAACAGGGGTGTGAAAAAGGAAACAACAGTTGTTTCAGTAAAAAAGGAACAACAGACGTGGATATGTAAAAGATAGAGTCCGTGTGATAAAACAAAACGACAGTAAGGAACAGAAGAAGGTGTTAATTGTAGTTATCTGTCCTGATTCTTGTTTCCTAGATGACTTTTCATAAAATAAAGAAAAACTAACCACTCAGTTGGAAAACTATGTATAGTATACACAGAATACATCTTTTATGGGGTTGGGGTGGCTGGGTTACCTTCCCAGCCAGCCAGAATCTGCACATTAGGGCCTTTGCTTACTTCTTGATATAAAGAATCTTTTGAAGGTGGCTGGTGGTAAAATCGCAACCAGTGTCCATTGACCAGAAAGGGTGATCCAGACCCATCGATGGTGCTCAAAGTAACTGTGCCATTATCATGGTCTCCGTTAATTTCATACGGCCCTAGCCATCGTGTCTGTAATTTCCCGAGGAAGTCCTGAAATATGGAATCATAGAGAAGCGCCCAGTCGCCTTTCTTGAATGATTTTTTCTTGATATGCTTGTCATGCCAGGTTTCTCTCTGCTGCTGAATGATAGCTGTGCACTCTACAACAGACAAACATGCTTCATCCAATTCGTTGAGTTGCTGAAGGTGTCATTTATGTGCTTCTGTAAGATTTAGTCCAATTTCCTGGGCCATCCTTAGGGTTTTGATCTCGAATTCGATTGGGAAGATGGGTTCTTTACCATAGACTAGATGGTAAGGAGAGTAGCCAGTGGTGTTATGCCAGGTTGTATGATAAGCCCATAAGGCATTTGGGAGCTCAGTAGCCCAATTCTGTCGGTTTGTTGAGACAATCTTCGTTAGAATTGCCTCTAGGACCTTATTGGTGCTTTCTACTTGCCCATTTTCCTGTGGGTGCTATGGAGAAGTAACTCTGTGCTTAATGTGATAACTGTCTAGGGTGGCGGTGATTCTATGGCCTGTAAATTGTGACCCTCCATCAATAATTATTTCTCTGGGTAGTCCATACCATACAAACAATTTGAAAAGGAATTTGATGACTACTTCTTCTGTTGCATTTGGTAAAACTTCTGCCTCTACCCATTTGGTCATGTAATCCGTTGCGACGAGAATATAGGACTTTTGATTTGACTTTGGATTAAAGGGGCCGATGAAGTCCAGTGCCCATCTTTCAAATGGTTCTATGACTAGTTGTGTTTTCAAAGGAATTTCATTAGCCTGACTTGGTTTCCCCATCCGCTGGCAGCTGTTGCATGTCTGGACATATTTCTTAGCATCTCTAAATATTGAGGGCCAATAATAGACCATCTGCAGTATTTTTTGTCCAGTCCTGTGATCTGCAAAATTCCCCCCACAGGGCTTGTCATGTCCTGCTTTCAGTATGTCATAGATTTTGTCCTCTCATACGCATTGTCGAATCTGGAGATCAGCTCCTGTGTGGAAAAGATATCCACTGATCCAAGTGACGATCAATCATCTTTCCCTAGATGACAAATGTGTCAGTAATATTCCCGCTGTTAGATAGTTTGCTACATCAGCGTACCACGGTGGTTTTGTGTCGACAACAAACAGATGCTCATCCGGGAATTGATCCTCAGTTGTTAATGAGTCGTCTGTTTTTGGGAATCAGGACAGGAAGTCTGCAACAAGATTTTCTCTCCCAGGTCGATCCTTGACGGTGATGTCAAGTTCCTACAATAATAACAACCATTGAGTGGCCCATCCATTAGTAATTGGTTTATTAACTAGATATCTAATAGCAGAATGATCAATATACAGGATAACTGGATAGCATGTTATATAATGACGAAATTTATTGATGGCATGTATAACAACTAAGAACTCTTTCTCTGTTACTGTATAATTAAGTTTGTCTAGAGTTATATTCTTGCTAATGAAATAAATGGCATAGGGTTTCTTTTCTTCTTCCTATCCCAGAACAACGCCTATGGCAATGTCTAAGGCATCGGTTGAGATCTGAAATGGTATCTCCCAATTTGGCCCTCTCAATACTGGCGCTGTTGAGATCAATTTCTTGAGCCCTGCAAAAGCCATGTCACATTTGTCAGACCATTTAAATTCTACATTACCAGTTAAAGCATGTAGGGGTGCAACAGTTTTTGAAAAATTTGGCATAAATCTGCGATAATATATGGAAGCACCAAGGAAACTACGTACCTCAGTTTGTGTGTGGAGTAGGTAGATTAAGTATTACCTCAATTTTTGCTAGATCTACTCTAATTCCATCTGCAGAAATGTAATTCCCTAATAACACACCTTCTGTCATCATCATGTGACATTTTTCGTGGCTTAAGCATAACCTGGTAGCGATGCACCGTTCTAATACCTTCTCCAGATTAGTCAAGGCTTGATCGAAATCATTGCCATACGGAGTAAAATCATCCATGTAGACTTCGAGCCCTTCGCTAATCAAATCACTGAATATGCTCAGAATGGCCCTTTGGAATGTAGCTGGAGTGTTACAAAATCCGAAGGGAAATACTTTGTAGGCAAAGGTACCCCAAGAACATGTGAATGTCGTTTTATCCTGATCTTCTGGGGTAATCTGGATTTGATTATAGCCACTGAAGCCATCTAGGAAAGAGAAGAATTTCTTCCCGGCCAAGGTATCCAGGACCTGGTCGATAAAAGGTAATGGAAAATGATCTTTTTGAGTAGCTTTGTTTAGTTCCCTGTAGTCAATGCAGATTCGCCACTTCCCATTTTTCTTTGGAATGATGACTAATGGGGAAACCCATCGACTATCTGAGATGGGGTAAATCTGAGGTGGGGGTTCAGTGTTCTTTGTGGTTTTCGGATAGGTCGGGAGTCTTTCTCAATATAAATGTGGTGTGTGCAGAGTTGTGGGTCAATACCTTTCATATCGGAGTACTCCTAGACAAAAGATTGCTAGTATTTAGAGAGGGTTTGGATTAGCTTTTGTTGTTGTTGTTCTTCTAGGTTGGCATTAATGTTCAGAGATTTCCCTGGTGCGATCTCAACAGATTTTCTGTTATGAACAACGGTAGTCGGGATTTGTTGTTCCATTAAGTCTTCCAGTGGGTCTCCCTATGCTTCACAGTCTAGAACAACTTGGAGCATCTGTCATGTCGGGTTACTTATAGCGGTTGGGTTGTTAATAAACCCACTGATTACATCATCTTCTAGCTGATTTTTGTGCTTGAGGGCTTCTTCCATCGTTAGTGGGGCACACAGATCCTTCTTAGGATATCGTGGTGGTGGCAATTGCGGGTGTACAATCATTGGAATAGGTTTGGCTGGAGGATATAAGATGAGATTCCTTGTAACCCCTCCTCTAGAAATTGTCATTGTACTCTATCGACAGCCTATGTACACATCAGTTGTCGCGAGCCACGATTTTCCCAATATCAGTGGATGCCCTTCAAGTCCACTTTTTGGGTTGATGATGAGAAAATCTATGGGATATTCCCAGGAATCAACTGAAATGGCTATATCATGTAGTGTGTCGAGTGGTTTGACCACTGATCGATCGACCAATTGCAACATAATTGGGGTTGTGTCGAAAGAGTGAAATCCCAGGGCATTGCAGGTTTCCATAGTTAGAATGTTGATAGCCAGCCCCCAAATCGACTAAGGTATTTGAAAAGGAACAACCTTGAATCTGTACTATTACTATGGGGTTCCCGAGATCTGCATATTTAACTGGTGTTTCTCTACCCAAAATTGGATCAGATAAGGCTCCCACTACATGAACTGTTGATGATGAGTTTTTTATTTTTCTGACGGGCTTCCTCCCACATAGCTCCTTGATTGTCTTTGCGTAGATCCGTATGTCTTGCAGGGCTTGCAGGAGTGGAATTTTGATGTATAAATTTCCGAGTTCCCCTACAATGTCGAAGTCAAGATATACAGTGGGTTTCACTATCATCAGTCTTTCAGGGAACGGAGGGGAGGGAATTGCATCCTTATTGGAGTCTTGTGATTCGACTATGTCCCTCCCTTGTCTGATTTCTTCTGTTACCACAATCGAGGGTGTTATTGCTGGTTGTTTTTCATTCCCCTGTTCTTGGGGAACGTCATTTTGTTTGGGAGAGATGATGTGCCCCAATCTTAACCGAAGTTCATTGCACCCTACTGAATTGATTTCCCCTTCTCCACTTTCCATGATCTGGACGAGCTGAGCTGGTCTGTTATTGGGATTCGGGTTGGGTTGGGCAGGTAATTGAGGGTGCAACTGTGATTGGGGAAATGGGAGTGGAGTTTGTAACGGAGGTTGGGTTTGAGAATTCATCCCCATAGGTTGATTATTCATCCCCATGGGGTGCTGCCAGTTCTGGTTCCAATTTGGGTTTTGGGCAGTCGAGTTAGGCCATTGTGGAGGGTAGGTATTATTCGAATTTTGCCAGGATGAGGTGGGGTATTGTGAATTTGGCCAATTGGAACTTGTAGTTGGTTGATTTTTCCAGTTGGGGTTTGTGGAAGGCTGGTTTTTCCAAGTGGGGATTGCAGGTGGGTATTGCTAGGGCTTCCAGTTCTGATTAGTAAATGGCTGGCCCTGCCATGTGCTGCCAAAATTCTGCTGTTGATTATACTATCCAGGATTCTGCTGTTGATTGTACTGTCCAGGAAAGAAAGAGGAAGGGTCCTGAAATGTATTTTGAGGCTAGGACTTCCACTGACAGTGCTGAGCCATCAGATATAATGGTTATGTTTCTTCTTCTGCCTCTTTGAATATAGCTTTCAATCCGGGGAGTGATGGGCAGTCTTCTGTGTCGTGATCCTTGGCGCAAATAGCACAGACCCGAACTATATCCAAGGGGAATTCTCTTGGACCATGTTTCTTTCTACACCTGTGGAAAAATATAGCCAAGGTCTGTTCTGCCTCTACCTTTTTCTGTTTGGCCTGCAATACATCCAATTGCGTAGTCAGAGTGCTCAAAATATCTGTTTTAAAGTTTTCTAGGAGATTACCGACTTCAACTCGCGTGACACCCCCGCTAGAGATATTGTTATTTCTTGTGAGGGACGTCCGCATTCCTGACCTGGTCCGTGTACTCCCTCATGAGCACCTGATACACAATAAAACAATATCTTCATAAGTTTCCTAATAAATGTCACCTTTCCCCATTAAATTCAATGTTTCTACCCATTCATCTTTCATACCCTTGATCAAAGTTGCTTTGAGTATTGGACCTGGTAATGTACCATAGGGTGATTTTTGAAAATTATACTGAAATCTTTCGACATATTCTTCTAATGATTCATTTTATTTCATAGTCATTTGAAATATTTCATCTTTTAGGTCTCTGGTTCTGCAATAATCCTGATATTTTAACAAGAATGTTTGCTTCATCTGGTCCCATGAATTGATGGTTCCACCTCCCAATCCCATGAACCAGTGTAGGGATGCTCCCTTCAAGGTAGAGGGGAATAGTTTTAATTTTTGGGGTTCAGAGGTGTAGTCATACCCTCTACATAGGACATCAAATTCAAATAGGAATGCATCCGAGTCTTCTGAGATCAATCCATGGAAGGTTGGCAGGTTTTGTAAGGGGATTTCTTTCATGGGGGCATTGGCAATTGGATCAACTATTGGATACTCCAGTGTGGAGGTCTGGGGTTGTTGTTGATTTGCTTGTGCCATTTGTTCGAAAATGTGCCAAAAATTTTCAGGAGGTTCTTGATCCGGGTATTCTATTTGAAATTGTTGATTATTTGGTCTTCCAAGGAATTCAACTGCACTCCCTTTATCTGGGATTTCGGATATTCCTCCTTCTCTCACGGGAGACTCAGGATTATGTGGTGGGTATGCCTTGGAAACCCCGCTAGTTTCTCCTATTCCCTCCTCCAGATTATTAGAGCTTCCCTCTTCTAAGGGGTTGAGCGGTGGGAGATCTGTATTCTGAAAACTCTGCTTGGTCCCTTCAGATTTTCTATGAATCTCAGCGTGGGATGTAGTTGGTGAAACTACTGCCTGAGGGATTCGGGTGGGTTCTTTCCTAGGTCCAACCAAAGCTTGAGATTCACCTTTTTTGATGATTTTGTCTATAAAAGTGCTTCTTCTGGGGATCACCGAACCCTGGGTTTTGGCAGTTTTTGGTGGGGGTTTTGGTTTTTCAAGATCCTTCTTTCTAGTCATACACACTTCACACAACAACAAAAGAAATTTCAACAAAAGAAACACCTATGAGACCTTTTAAGTGTCAACTGGAGGTAAGCGTTTGCATAAGCATTTTACTTATTGCCTATGTAGGTTCTTACCTTCCGTCTTCAATACCTGGTCCTCCAGAGACATAACCTATGCTACCTTTTACATTCCCCCCGGCAACGGTGCCAAAATGTTGGGCTCTAAATATGTCCTAAAAACAACCTTAGTTTAACATTAATTTATCAACCTAGGGATTCATCTTTTATCTCAATAATATCGACAAAGTTTATGTAGGTAGCCTAAAATCGTGTAGCTAAACCAGATCTGAGTTTAGCAGCAATCAAGTTCCTCAAATGTTCACCAAAGATTCTAAGAACTAAATGAAATTGAAATCTGATTACTAAGATGCTGTAAAATGAAAGGAACTAATTAATCTAATTGAATTCACTTAACTATAAAGCAGTAATTGAATCTAAGAAAGGACTTGCAGATTTAATCTATCAATCATGAATTCTAATTACTGGAAAGGACATAGAGAATTATTCTATATGTGGAAAGAAATAACAATTGTATTCTAATCGAAAGGGACAACTAATGTAACTTTAACGGAAAGGAACAATTATCGTAACCTTAACTAAAAGGAACAACTAATGTAACTTTAACAAAAAGGAACAACAATTGTAAATCTAAAGCAAAGGAACATCACAGATGAAAATGTGAGGAACTGTCAAGCAACAATCTTCAGAAATGGAAATCATAACATCAATCATTAATACTTAAGGAAATGTATGTCTTCTGCAAACAATCATCAATTCATTGATACGCTCATGAAATTAAAAGAAATCTGAATCACGAAATATAAATCAAAACTCTGAACTAATATAATTACAAAACGAGACAGTAGCTTCTTCAGACTGGGCCCTCGGTCTTCATAAGTACTGCTACGAGAAACTCAGAATGCAGGGATGATAAAAACACTCAAAACTTTCATTGATTCCATAACTGGTTAAACATTTACAACAACTGCTCGCGCAGGGAAATTTTGAATCTGAATACTTAAAAATGCGGTTTTTTTCCTTCTGTTTTTCTGGATCTATTACCCTCTTATATATTACAGAAGTTTGGGTAAATCAAGCTATCCTGAGGATAGAAAGATCCTCATGATTTCTTTACTATTATAAAATTATAATATAGCAAAGGTATTATCTTCAAACTGCTTTGCGCCTAAAAAGTCTTCAATCTCCAATAGTTTGCGCATAGCCAAAATCTCTTTGGTTATCTTTGACAGTTATTTGTCCAATTCTGTAACAAAATCAAACCATTCCAATCATAATTTAGAATCTATTTAATAAAACTTAAATAACAACTCTAAGAGACATATTAATCATTTTCTTTCCTATTTATTCCTAGTTAATTGAAAAGTCAATTAGAATGATATCATAAACCGTGGACAAAAAGGAAGATATTTATACCTTTTTCGTAACCCAACATCGGGCAAGTGAGAATATTTGTTGGGCTTAAAAATTGACATGCAATGCCATAGGTTTTAAAAAATTTCATTGTGCCAAGAGGAAGTTATGGTAACTTTCCCAAAACTTGTTGCCTTCATCCCTTTCAGGAGAGATAACTTGTGTGGCCTACAAGGTGTTTAATTTTCTAGATATACTTCTAAAAATTGGACTTGAAATACTATAATCTGTATTCTATCCAATCAAACTAGTGATTCTCAATTTGGGATTTTATAGCTTTAAATATGACTATTTTACCAAGAACACTTGTTTGAGACTAGTTTTAGTAGTCAAAAACTCTAATTTCCATAGCTTGTATTTCTTAAAGTATAGACGAATACAACTTGAAATTTTTACCACAGGTACTTTTCTATGTCTCCTCAATCTCTCAAAAATTTCGTTATCTAAAACTTCCCATAAATATTTTTATAGCAAAAATACCAAGATGACTCATTTGAAGGAGCCAAACCCAAGGATAATATGCTATGAAACCAACTATTATGCACCGAACACACAAGTAGCATAAAAATAGAAACAAAATCAACTCCACACCTTGATATTGAGATAGAATAATGAATGAGAATCCTTTTCAAGGAGGAAATATCCTTTTACAATACAACAAATGCACAAGATGATATGATCTCCAAAACTAGGTCTCCTTGGGATATATAGGAGACAAAGGGTAAAATTACAATTAAATGGTTTGGCCAACCAATAAGGAAAACACTATTTTAACAATATAAATGTGATAACTCGATATACATGGATTAACATTGTTTTTCCCTAAGAGCTAGGTAACTACCCAGATATTCAATAGAACAATATGTAAAAATGAACAAGTTTTTGAACCTTTGGGTTTCAAATGGAATGAAAAGGATTGAAATTTTTCTAAATTTGAATTGTAGGTTGTTGTGTATTAATACATTTGTGAATTACGTAGCTAGGGATTCTCTAGTAAGTTGTTGAGCAAGGGGCCACTCTTGTAGCATGCAGCTAGATACCTTATGTCCTTTCTTGTAAACAATAGATTAACATTACTATGATTTCATGTTGTTTTTTTCCTATTTACATTTTCATTTCAATTGTAATTTCAAAATGAATGTGTGAATACTAACTTCTTTCTATGTTAATTTGATTAAGTTTATTGGGAAATAATATTCTAAGATGACAATTCCTATAGAACTTTGTGAACTAGAAGGGTAGAACAATTAGGTTTCCCGTTGCAAAGTTAAGTGGAGGAATTGTGAAGATAATTTAGTTAACAATTTTCTTGTACTTTATTTTTCTTATATGTTTGGTATAGTAAAACAAAGGAAGTATGCAGTCTACTATGCTACAAGGTTGGTCTACCAAAACCCGTCAAAATCACCAAGAAATCCAATTGATACAATTATTGCAATTCTCATATTTAGTGTAGGAATTTTTGAAATTGTTACGTTCTCGGATTGATACATTAAACAAGTCTCCAATAAATATTGGGTTTATTTATCCCAAGTATTGTTGGAGTTTGATAGTTGATCAACTCTTTTCTACTATGGGATCCACTAGAATACCTAAGGTCATCCATAGAAGGGTCGAGCGACTCTTCTCCTTCTACAAGTAACATGGAGAAGGGTCGTCCAACTCTTTTCAGTTCTAGTATCCATTGTAATACTTGTGAGTATTGTGTTGACAGGGAAAACTACCCATCATCAATAGTAAAGGTTTAATCCATAAAATAGGTTCAATTAGAATCCTTCCTATTTGGTGTAGAAAAACCCTTTGTATTGATGGCTCAACAACTATTCAATGAGCTTTAATAATCTTTAAGTTTTTCTTGAAAGAATAAAATTAAATCAAAATGTCCAGTGATTTTACTATCAATAAGACCAAAATGAAAAACATTAAAATAAAACTATTCTAATGTTACTAGTGAAAGAGAAATATGCAAAATTAACTATGAAATTGCTTCCATGGAATTTAGAAGTAATTCTGAATCACTATAGAAACAAATTAATTGATATTATGAAACTTGATAAAGAGTAATCTTTAATCAAACTACACAATGTAGTTTTACATGTAATAAAATTGAAACATTTATGAAAGAAAATATGAGGAAGAAATATGAAACATATTTGTAGAATTATCTGTAACATGTAAAATATCCCTTACAATACATTTCAATTTTGTTGCATAATCTAGAATAGTATAAGATTGATAGTAGGAAGGGGTAATCTTTCTCCATATTTGTTTTTGGCTAAAACTACCTTCTTAATATTCTCCAAAAATAGTTCTTATAGAATATTTAAAGAAGAGGATTATCCAAGTGTGATCCCACCAAGTGACTCTTGTGAAAAAGATATTGATGATCATGTTTTACTTGACATATGTAAGTATCATCTGCACAATGTAGCTTCCAAAGTCCCAGTTTCCCCTTATTCAAAAGTAATTGGTTGGATGATCAATGACACAACTATGAATATCATAAATGATAAAATAAAGTGTATAACCTCATTTCAATATTTAGAAATTGAGAAGTATTATATTTTTTTTAACCTAAAGTTCATATGATCAGAGGATGGGTAGATGAATTTCATAAGAGTCATGATGTCAAAAATATATTGGCAAGATGGTGGGTAGATGGAAAGTGGTTTCAAGTAAAGTATTATGGTATCTATACAATAACAAATTTAAGAGATCTGTATATCTATGCCATGGAAATGATTTGTAGATTGAATGGAGAACTAGATTGTGTACATTTTAAAGATTCTCGGGTTCCACAAAGTACACATTACAGTTTTAAAGGGTTCCATCTTTAATTTGAAAACTATTTTATCTCACACAATGTAGAGAGCATTGGATAAGGAAAAAATGATAAATTATGAAATTATTCCAACATTTGTATGGCTTCCTACTTACTAGACATCATATGTACTAGTAACCATTTCTAGGTATGGGATGGTCTTGGAATATGTATGAAATGCTAGTGCATGTTTATTTCTAGAGCTTATGGGAGAACAAATATAAAATGAAATATGCACACACTTATGATAATTTTATTGCACAAGTGTTTAAGTTTCTTTTTTGCAAGTGTGCTCCAAGATTGACAGATGAACTAACGTTGTGGCTTAATAGTTTGGAGATTGGTAATTTTAGGAACATTACACATGTTTGAGAATCTATGGATCTATTGCACCACCTCACATTTTTCCCAAACATGTTCCTAACAGATTGGTGTTAAGGGAGATAGTTTATCAAACCATATTATGTAGTTTTAATGTATCATTGAATAAAGATAATCATAGATCATTTACTCCCTTTAATATGTATATCGGGCATTATGGTTTCACTATCTCCCAAATTGGAATAAAATAATCTATTGCCATGTTAGAGTATAGGTTTCCTCAAGGTAAATTTATGAGGCATGATCCTAAAGGCTTAGTGGTAGAGAATAAGAAACAATTGAATATTCTGGCCTTACACTCATGAACATTAGGGTCATGAGGATATTTATAAAAGTTCCTACCTTTTGGGAGAAAGTTTTAGCAATAATTAAATTACAAGAATACTATTTTTCTTGGCCAAAGGATGAGGAATCAAAAGAAAAGAAAATAAATGATGAGTCTAAAGACAAAAAGGAGATGCTAATATAAAGGCTAAAAAAAAGCTGAAGCTAAAGAGAAGAGAAGAGAGTCAAAGGCATAGCACAAGATGATAAAATAAAATGAGGCTAAGGATAGGGAAGAAGAAGCTTAAAAGAAATAGGAATAAAATGATAAAGTTGAGTTAGCAAGGAAGAAAAAGGAAGAAAAAGAAGCCAAATCTAGAAAAGACTCAGAGAAGGAAGCCAGAGAGAGAGCTGCTACATAAAAATGACATAAGAAGAAACTACATAAAGAAATGATACTAAATAAAATGAAAATGAAGATGCAGAGGATTGAATCAGAGCAACAACTAAGGTAAAGAGAGAAGAAGGGGAGGTTCCAAAACAACAACTAGGAAAATAAATAGGAGAAAATGTAACAAAGAATGATAACCAAGGTCAAGAGGAAAATTATACATTTGAAATTCAAGATCAATCTTTTGATCATACCATGGAAGACTTGGTTATTCCTAAACAAAAAACAAACACAAGAGGATGAGATAAATTAAACAATGTGATTGCTGAAGAATTTGTAACCTTGAGTAGATTAGAGAATGTATAATCATGGGGGGACACACTTATAACAGATTCAGTAGATGATGTGCTGACCTTGAGCTGATAAAATATAACAAGATAAATCCATCCATTTTTAAACGAACACAAATAAATAGAAATATATATTTGATTAATACTATGGTTTGCACAACAAAATTTGAAGTTCTGGATACTAAGAAAACTAATTTATCTGAACTAACATCAGTAGAGCTAGAAATTAATCACGACACTTTGGATGAGGCTCAATAAAAATAGAAATATACCTAAAAGTATGAAAACATAATAACACTACTCGAAAACCAAGTCAAGTATTACAAATCATTCTAGGTAATGGTGACAAACTTCACTAAGTATGCACTTGAAAAAGATGCAACAAATACAAAGATCAAAAGAAGTTTCTATAAGAAAACTTCCCAATTTCAAGATTTAAGTGTCTAGTTGTCAATTTTATACAAAGAAACTCAAGCTTGGAAAGTCACATAGGAAAGAACACAATTAATTTGATTTGTTAAAGGAAACGTAGAAAGTGACTAGGATAGATCCTCCTAATATTCAATTGTTATAATAGGAAGACATGTTTGAAATTTAAGGGACTCATTTATGAGTGGGTAGAATGTTTAAAAACATTGAATTTTGTCGAAGAGTGTCAACATCCACTCTTTGGACCACTAAAGAATTTTCTCCTAGCATCTCAAGTGATAGAGTCCAATGAAAAAATGCTCCAAAAAATAAGAAATGATAATCAAAGTATATCATTGGTGAATAAAAGCCACCTAAAAACCTTTTTAACAAAAGAATAAAAAGATGTTGTTTGCATGAAACTATGTTTTCCTAAAATAGATAAATTCATAAAAATGTTTTCTAAGAAATGATCTATTTTGTGGGCCTCGTTTAAGCAACATATTTTTCCTCAAATTTTTATTGTAAAATCTTATTCGAACATTGGGAAAAATTTGATAAAGAGTTAGATAAGGACAAGTAACCTAGTCCATTGAGTAGTTAGGTTTCTTAGAGTATGAAGTTAGGTATTGTAACTAACTATCATCATGCATAAATAAGAGAAAGAGTGATAAGAGAAGGGATTTTTGATCTTGACACTTTTTGTAAGAACTATTTATTTATATTGTGAATATTAAGAAGCCAATTTTGGCCAAAAACGTTTTTGGAGAAAGACTATTCTTATTCGTTGTGATTCTTGGACTATTCTAGATTATGCAACAAGTGTGGAATGTACTGTATCGGATATTTTACATGTTACAAATTATTTTGAAAATCTATTTAATTTTTCTTCTTCATATTTAAAAAACTTTGATGTGGAGTTTGATTAAAAATTATTCTTTATTAGGTTTCGTTATAGGTGTTAATTTGTTTATTTTGTGATTAAAAATTACTTCTAATGTCTAGATCAACAACTTCATAGTTAATTTTACATATCTCTCTTTCATTAGTAACATTATACTAGTTTTACTTTAATGTTTTACATTTTCATCTAATTTATAGTAAAACAAATGGACATTTTGATTTTTTTTTTTATTCCTTAAGAAAAACCCTAAAAATTCTTGAACCTCATTGAAATTTTGTTGGGCCATAAATATAGAGGGATTTTACACCAAATAGGAAAAAGTCTAACTAGGCCTCTTTTTTAGGTTAAGCCCATGTTGTTGATGTTAGGTAGTTTTCCTCTTCAATGGATTTGGTGCTAGAAGGAGGGCCTCCATTGTGTGGTTGACTCAATTTCAAGAAACACATTATCCACTAGCAATTTAGAAAACATTACTGAATACTCGAACCTTCAAATAATCATCTTTCCAAGATTCACATGATATATTAAAAAACCTAGAAATTGAACTTGATATTCCATATGTAGTTTCAAATAAAGAAGTGAATGTGTTATGGTGAATAATGAGATCTTATACTTGATATATTGGTGTGTTACTAGTCACTCCTTTACTTCATTGTTGAATAACTGCAACAATAAATGTAACCATACAAGAGAAAATACTTTAGTGAATTCAATTGAAGATCTTATTGACCTAACACTCCAAGAAATATCTCAAACTCTCAACTAGATTCCTCCAACCTTGAACCCCTTGACATCTCCTATAACAACTGATCATTTGGAAAGCAAATCTAAACAAGAATAAAAATTTGAATTTGAATCTTTCAACACTCAATCTGTACATTCAAATATGGAAAATAATAAAAACCAAAATCAACCATGGTTAGACCAATATGACTTGGTATTACTCGGACAACTTCAAAATTTACCAAAGCATCCAAAACGTCTTTTGACTAAGTATGACCTTGATCTATTTGGACCTCCAAAAGATCATATTAAAAAAATGATTCTTGCTATTTGGTTAATTAATGTTTAGCATGAAGACAGAGTGTGTCGTATTTTCCCATATACTTTTGAAAATAAAGCCTCAACTTGGTATTTCAATTTACTAGTTGGATTTATAACAAACTGGGGTGAATTTCAAATGTTCTTTTAAGATAAATTTAGGGAAGAAACGACCACATGAGAATTGATGGCCAAGTTATTCTTTCTAGTTATGGGTCCAAAAAAAAGAGTAAAATATTTCAACCAATGATTTACTATTGTCATCAACAAATTTCATGTTGATATAGAACCTACACAAGAACCTCAAATTGAAGTTTATACTAATGCTTTACTTGCCTCTATTTCCATGTTCATTAAACATGTTGGAAATAATACAGTCACGAAACATTTTGAGGAAGGAAAGAAGGTTTAATTTGATATGATGAATTGTAAAGAGAATAGTACTTTGTTTAGTAGTAAAGAAAACATTCAACCCAAGAAAACTATCATGTTGCCTAAACTTGCACAAAAAACAACTCTAGATACAAAAGAAAAATATTCCTATGAGGTAGACAATTTAAAATGCATGATTATACAACTAACAAACGAAAGCATAGACATAAAGAAAAAAAATGGAGGAGGCACTTTAGTGCACTGAACTTATAGACGTTTTTCTAAGAGACCTAATATTCCCTCGAAACCACTAGAACCATTACCTTTACTAGAAAATATGAATTTGGATCTTGATGGAGTGGTTATGGATAATTACTACAATTATCAACAAGCCAATAGTTCCAAGAAAACTTTTCCACAATGTATTAATGCTATGAATATGGTAGTTAATAATTTTATTGATGAATGTATACAAAATGAAGAGCCTACCTTAGAAATTGAGGGTGGAATAGTAAAGGAAGTTGAGGAACACCATGGAGAAACACCTATGGTTTTTTGGGATACGATTCTCGGTTTCAATATTGATGACAATGAGGAAGTGGTGGAAGCAATGCATGTTCAGAGTGGTTACAATTTGAGAAGTACAAGACCTATTCCATAGATTTCTTCTTCTAGTCTTTTGATTGCGAATAATGAGAAAACTTGGATTTCTACTACCAAGACTATACTTAGTAACCAAAATGGCATGAAACCTTCAAATAATAATCAATTTCTTGTCTCTATGGAATAATATAGTTGAAGACCTAAAGAAAATTAAGACAAAACATTTCAATTCTTAATATTTGTAAAATTGCTCAACAAAGAAAACTGGCATTGAATTCTTTGAAGGAACCTATCAAGTCATAGCCTCAAATAGTAAATAAATGTTTTTAGAAACAATATAAATATTGCACATAATGTGATTTCCAATGATGCTATCATATGCAAGAAATATAAATCACAAACTCCCCCTTTCTTGTTGACATTTTAATTTTTTAACAAGAATTTACATAAATGCCTAGTAGATTCAGAAACATGTTTCAACATGATGCCTTATTATGTTTGGAAAAAAATGAATGAAACTCCTTCTAAATGAAATACTCATGCCATTCATCTAGACATGTCTAAACTTAGAGTGATTGGTGAACTCAAGATAACTCTAATTTTCATAGCATCTGATTTTAAAGTTCATCAAATCATTGACATCATTGTAGTACTTGACATTCCTAAAGAATATGAGTGGTTGCTTAGTCATGATTGGTCACAAAAAATGCAACAACACTTTTCTTCTGATTGGTCTCACCTTTGTCTACCCTGGAATGGAAAACCTAATAAAATAAGGATTGATTGAGAGAAGTATATAAAGCATACTGCTACTAAATTAGAGGCATTCAATGAACTTTCAACCTTAGAGTTTTCAATCTTGGGAACTATTCTTTTGACTCATACTTCAATGATTTCACTAGAAAAAATTCACCTGTTTAATTAGATGAATAGTATGAAATCCTTCAATAAAATAATACTGATGAAATTCATCGTAACATATTCGACGTACATAGCTCAAATATTTAACATAGGTCATACTACTAACGTTTGGACTTTTTATTTTGAGGGTTGTAAATCTCAAGAAGGTGCTGCTGCTGACTATTTATTAATTGATCTTGATGGAAAATGAAAATTTGTCTTATGTAATTTGATCTAGATTATATAGAGAATGAAATTAAACACATGTATAAATATATCAGAGAAAACAATAATACAATGAAAACCCAACTTCTATTAATGAATAAAATAGCAGAATACTGTAGAACACAAATTGACTAGAATGTTAGTAGCTTATCTCTAAAGAGAGAGAGATGGCGACTATGTTCATTCACAAAAGATAATAAAAGAGGCTGAAGGATGTCCTTTTAACACAAAGAAATAAACCTAAAGGTACAAGAACCTAAACCTAAGAGATAAAGTGTCAAAAGGTGTTTTGAAAATGCCAAAATGTATTTTTGGGCATTAGTTTCTACATCAAATTTCTGGGAGCGTAGATTTCACATAAAATATCCATTTTACACGCATAGTAGCTTGTTGGAAAGATATAACTGAGTGAAACACTAAAACTCCTACATCACTTATCTAAAAATCTTGTTAAGGGACTCTCGAGAAAAAAACATGGATATATTTCCTCAGGAAGAAATATAAAGTCTTTGCTAGGTTTAAAGAGTTTAAGGATCTTATGGAGAATCAAACAGAGAAAATAATTAAGGTGTCAAGGACATATAATTATGGAGAGTTCTGTGGATATGAATTCAAATAATTCTATAATAAGTGAGGTAATGAAAGAAAAATACTACTCCATGTACACCTCAACATAATGGAGTTGTAGAAAGGATGAAGATAACACTTATGGAAAAAGCAAGGTGCATGCTCACTGGTGCTGGGTTAGGACCTGAATTCTGGGCATAAGCAATGGGTATTGCATGTTACATGGTCAATCGATCACCCTCATCAACACTGGATGACAAGACTCCACACAAGGTATGGACTAGTGAGAAACCCTCTCTCACACATATCAGAGTATTTGGTTGTGATGCCTATGTTCATGTTCCGAAGGAAAACAAGAGTAAGCTAGATAAAAACACTGCAAAGTGTATCTTTATTGGGTATAAAGATGGTTTGAAAGGTTATAATGTTTGGAACCTAGAATATAAGGAGGTAGTGTATAGTTGAGATGTGGTATTTAGATAAATAAAAGATGTTGTCAAATAGGAATTCCTACCAAGGGAGGAAGAATGATATAACATAGAGTTTGAGTTGAAGGATAATGAATCAGACTCTACAGAAGAACAAGAATAATAAGAAGAAGATCATCATACTCCAATATTGAGGAGATCAGATTGAGAAAGAAGGAAACCAGAAAGGTATACTCCACCTGATTTATGTTCAAATTTTGCTTTGTCTATTACTGATGATGATCCTAGAATTGTTAGGGAGGAAGTGGATTCATAGGATGAAAAACTCTAGAAAAAGGCCATGGTTAAAGAAATGACAACCTTGGATAAGAATGAGTCTTGGGATCTAGTGGAGTTGCCGACAGAAAGAAATCCCATTGGCATAAAATGGGTGTTTAAGAAGTTGAATGCATAAGGAAAAGTGGAGAAATAAAAATATCAATTAGTAGCAAAAGGTTATTCCTAGGTAGAGGGAATTGACTTTGGTGATATTTTTTCTCCTGTTGCTAAGTTAACTTCTATTAGATTTATCTTATCTGTTTTTGCTGTGTTTGATTTTGAAGTAGAATAGATTAATGTGAAGACAACATTCCTACATGGGGATCTGGAAGAAGAAATCTACATGAAGCAACTAGAAGTCCTTGCTATGAAGAGAAAGAAAGAGCTAGTATGCAGACTGAAAAATTCCCTGTATGGGTTAAAGAAATCACCAACAACGTTGTATAAAAAAATGATACTTATATGTTGGGACTTGGATTCAAAAGGAGAAAAGAATATTACTGTGTGTATTTAAAAGTAATTGGTGATCATATTATTTATTTGTTCTTGTATGTGGATGATATGTTGTTGATAGGAAACAACAAGGATATTATCCAGGATGTGAAAACCCAGTTGTCCCCTAAATTTGACATGAAGGATATTGGTGCTGCAAATTTCATTTTGGGCATGGAAATTAAAAGAGATCAGGCAAACAAGAAACCCTGGTTAAATAAAAGGAAATATGTCGAGACAATATTGCAGAGGTTTAATATGCGGGAATGTAAACCGATCAAGGTCCCTATTCTTGTAGGTGTAAAGTTATATGTGGATCAATGTACCAAGACATAAGAAGAGGAAGAGGACCTGTCTCGTGTTCCATATGCAGGTGCAGTTGGAAGTTTGATGTATGTAATGGTATGTGCTAGACAAAAAATTGCACATGCATTGGGAGTTTTTAGCAGGTATATGTCAAAACCAGGGAAGGAACATTTGACAACAATAAATAAGGTTTTCAGGTATTTGCGTGGCACTACTAGTTTTGGATTGTGCTACCAAGGAAGATCATGATTGGATAGAGTGTTGGACATACATGGATTTATGGATGGAGATTGGGCTGGAGATATGGATCACAAAAGATCTACAAATGGGTATGTGTTTAACCTATTTGGAGGAGAAATCAGTTGGATGAGAAAAATACATTTTGTAGTGGCATTCTCAACTACAGAAGTTGAATACATGGCAACCACTCATGCAAGTAAGGAAGTAGTATGGTTATAGATATTGTGTTTAGGTATTGGTTAGGTACAACAATCTGTAAGGATATATTGTGATAGTCAAAGTGAAATCTTCTTGGAAAATAACCCAACCTATCATTCAAAGACAAAGCATATTTATGTTCAATATCACTTTGTGAGAGACATGGTTGAAGAAAATAAGGTTTTGCTGATGAAGGTGGACACTTTGAAGAATGTTTTAGATTCATTAGAAAAATCTGTAAGCACTGCGAAGTTCTCTTGGTGTAAAGAATCTATGGGCATTGCTGCCCTGGATTGTTGACTATGTAACCTTGTAACCCCCTGTATGAAAATAAAACAACAAGTGGGATAATCTTGGGTATGTGTTATATTATTTGCATGACTAGATCTAGTTTCTGTGGTGCTCCAGGTGCACAAGAGTTCGGGGGTAGCGTGCCCCATTTTTTTTTTTGATGTTTTTTGTGTCCATTTTTATCACATGGTTTTTGTTGATGGTTTTCTAATTCTGGTTAACGAATTAGGGTTGTTGACTAATTAGGGTCAATGGATTAGGGGTTTTGGATGCCAGAAGATCTTATATATGTATTGTATTGTAAGCAATGAAGATAAGATGAATACAAAATATTATAGGTGCGACTGTAAATAGGTTGTTAGTTTTCCTGGTTTGGGTTTCCAGGGTAAACATATATGTGTAATGTGTGTGTGTGTGGGGGGGCATTGTATCTTTTCAGTTTTTATTTAGAATCTATTTGCAATAATTATTGTACACGGTTAAAATCTACAATTTGCAATGTGTTCTTGATGAAGGTAAAATAATGAAATACCTTATCAATGTGAACTAAATTAAATCAAGGAATTCATTTGGTATGTCTCCAAGCATAGCTTCAATGTCCATCACTTCATTACCTGCAACTTTGGCTTTAACATCATGGTCTACAAACTCTTAAATTAACCTTTCATCTTCACCTATTTTTCGAAGGACTTTAGTTGCAACTAAAAATGACTCATCATTATAAGGACAACCATCCCTTAATATAGCAAGTGAAAAAACATTCTTATTATCCCCCTAGCTAGGTGAACATAAATTTCAACAATTTTTTTTGACAATTTCTTTTGGTTGAATTCATATTTTTTAGGACCCTTGAGTGTCATAGATCTCCATTGAGGGCTCAACAATTGTGACAAGAATAGTTGAGCATATTAGCTACCCTTTCAACCAGTTCCAGAAGGAGAAATGGTGCTGTAATTATTGAAGATGTGTAAGACAACATCCCAACACCCTCATTTGCCAATGTTATGTCAGTATGAAAAATATTCTAGTGTTGTAGAAAAAAAATATCCATCCTACCTCTTGTTACCCACCAAATTTCCACACTAGAATAATGTGTCACACATGGCACAAAATGTCATGTTCTAAGTGTCGCAAGTGGTGCAAACGTCACATCGTAAGTGTTGCAACAAAATTGTCACAAGTGTCGTAACATGCTTCATACACTTTTGGTAAGTGTGAAAACTCAATTGACACCATGAAAACACTTGTCACAAACCCTAAATCATGTTGGAAGGGAAAGCCCGATCATTTGGCATCCGAAACATACTTTTTCACCTGGGATTTTGACCATTATTGGAAATTTAAGAAGACTGGCACTCCCCTGCCCATGACTAGGGAGCGTCGGTGCTCCCTACACCATGTTAAGGGGGCACCATGGTGCTCTGGCTTCAAAATTATAGGGGCGCCATTGTTGGTTGGAGAAAATCAGGGTGAATCCCACCTTCTTCTAAGGGATAACTCTGAAAGGATGGGATTTGTTTGGCTCGAATCCTACTCCATGGCTCTATCTAAGGACATAATCATAACTTATGGAGCCATATCCTCAACCTATTCCATAAATACTCAAGGTGGTTGAGCCTCTCAAAGCCTATAAATTAGAGGCATTTCCATGGTGAAAAGGAGGGAAGAAATCAGTGAAGCATCGTTATTTTGATCTTGATTCATTCGTGTAAGGGTTGGATGAAGAGATCTTGGAGAGCCTACTATAGCATCAATCGTGGTATGTAAGTATATTATTATTGGTTCTCATTTAATATTTACTTGGCCTATTTTCTTCAATTTTATGTATTGTTATATTTGCTTGTCTACTATTTCTCTAATCTTTATAGATAGACTTGTGTTATCTAATCAAATAGAGTAGGAGATAGTTGTTTCTCTTTGCTATCTATTGGAGATATCTGTTTGCACCAGGGGGTTTGAGGATCAAGCTCTAGGATTGGAAGCAATGAGGACAAAAATCGAAAAAGGGTACATCATATCCTTTCTCTCCTTCTTGATTTGATTGTTTTAGATGAGTTTAAAGGGATGTTAGTGTCCATCGCTCATCTTTTGGATGAAATTGAGGAAAATATTCAATCTATTTTCCCATATGATATTGTCAATAATCCTCATTCTCCCATACTTACTCAGGATGCTATCTCCAAGGGAAATTTAGGAAACATTTCACAAACCATCAGCATAGACATATACAAAAAAAAGGGTGTTGTGGAAAACATACAATTAGGAATGAACTGTTCAACTGAATAAATTCATGACTACACCGCCTTATTTAAAGAATTCCACGATGTTTTTTCCTGGAGATACAGAGAAATTATAGGGATTGAGACTTCGATTGTGCTACATGAAATTAAAACTTACCATGAAGATAAACATGTATGGAAAAAACTTTTCCCTGTCCATCCTAGGAAAACTACGGAAATAAAGGCAGAAGTAGAAAAATTAATGAAATGTGGTTTCATTTACCCCATACCTATGAACGAATGGGTTTCTAACATCGTTCCGGTTGCAAATAAACAAGGGAAAATTCGAGTTTGCGTCGACTATAGGGATCTCAATAAGGCTTGTCCGAAAGACAATTACCCTACGCCCTTCATCGACCAAATTATCGATAACTGCACTAGAAGTGTAATCTTCTCTTTTATGGATGGATTCTTGGGCTATAACCAGATATATATTTTACCGACTGAACAACATAAGACAACCTTCATCTGTCCATGGGGAACCTTCGCTTATCGTAAGTTACCATTTGGCATTAAAAATGTTGGAACCACTTTTCAACGGGCTATGTCATACGCTTTCCATGATATCAAGCATATTGTTGAGCCCTAGCTCAATGAATTTCCAACTCATTCGGCTCATAAAAAAGATCATATTAATCATCTGAGAGTGTTTTTTCTTAGATGTCGGCCTTATAACATATGCTTGAATCCCCACAAATGTATTTTTGTTGCCGAATAAGGGAGGATCGTAGGTTTCATGGTATCCAAAGATGGGATTAGGGTGGATCCCTTAAAAGTGAAAGCTATATTGGCTTTACCCTCTCCCAAAACCCTTACCCAACTCCAAAGTTTGCAAGGGAAATAAAACTTTCTATGCCATTTCATCTGCAATTACGCAGAAATCACAAAAGGATTCATGAGGTTGTTATAGAAGGATGTCCCTTTCATATGGGATGAACTTGCTCAATGCTCATTTGACTCTCTCAAACATGCTTTAATGCATACATCGTTGATACACCCCCCTAACTACACAAGATATTATATCCTTTACTTATCCACCTCTACTTCCACTATTGACATGGTGTTAGTTCAAGAGGACGACGACAATGTACAACATGTGATAAACTATTTAAGTAAGAGACTTTCCGGTCCTGAATTTCCATATTCACATGTTGAGAAGTTGGCTTTGGCAACAATCATCGTTGTCCAAATATTTTGACACTACATATTACTTTGCACTACCAGGATTATTGTTGAATCGAACCCCATGTACCACATCTTGACTCGTCAAGTAGTTGGGGGAAAATATTCAAAATGGATTGTCATTCTTCAGGAATTTGATCTCGATTTTACCAAATCTAAAGAAAAAAAATCATTGGTTTTTGCCGAGTCGATTTGCGATCTTCCCCATACCAATGAGGACACTAAGCCCAGTGATTCCTTTCTAGACAAGTCACTGTTCCTTATCAGTATGTATGATCTATGGTATGGAGACATTCTCTTATATCTCCAGACCCAAAACTTCCACCCAGATATTTCGTGTGATGACCGACGTCGTATTCAACATCATTCAAAATATTACCTTATTTTTAGTGACACTTTATATCACCACAATATTGATATTGTTCTATGACGTTGTTTGACTCGTGAAGAGGATGAGCATGTCTTAAATGAATTTCACTTGGGATCTTGTGGAGGTCATCTCTCTAGGATGGATATAGCCCAGAAGATAATATGTGCAGGTTATTTTTGGCCATCCATTTTCAAAGACTGTATTGAGGCCATAAAAAATGCCCACCTTGTCAAATATTTCCAATGAAAGCAGACACCCACCTTGCTCCACTACATCCAATCATCGCCATCGACCCCTTTGCAAAATGGGGCATTGATTTCATGCAATGTAAGCCTACCTCATCTGGGGGGAATGGTTATATTATCGTCGTAGTCGATTATTTTACTAAATGGGCCGAGGCTATGCCTACATTCCTAAATGATGGATGAACTTCTGTTCTTTTCATATTTAACCACATCATTGCTAGATTTGGAGTCCCACGAGATATAGTAACTGATCATGGATATCATTTACAAAATTAGATGATGAGTGAGTTGAGTACTAAATTGGGTTTTCGACATGAAAACTCATCCCCATATTATCCTCAAGCCAATGGGCAAGTTGAGGCCATCAACAAAGTCTTTAAAACCATGCTTCAACGCATGGTGGGGGTGAACAAAACCAATTGGCATTTACAATTCTTATCAACACTCTGGGCCTATTAGACTTCCATCAAAATCGCCATTGGTTTCACACCTTTCTAGCTAGTATATGGGTTAGAAGTAGTGTTTTCGATTGAATGCGAGATTCCATCTCTAAAATTAGCCGTAAAACTTGTGCCCAACACCTCTGTCGAAGAGGAATGTTTCCTATATCTAAAAAATATGGATGAGACTCATCATGATGATATTCTCAGTAATGAGACATATAAAAAATGTATCAAAACCCAATATGATAATTCTATCCAACCTCACATTTTCGCAGATGGACATCTAGTCCTGGACTATGACCAAGACCATGATAAACTTGGAGTAGTAAAATTAGAACCTATGTGGCATGGACCCTACATCGTAAAATTTGTTCTACAAATAGGTGCTTACGAGTTAGTCGACTATGATGGAATTAATCTCAACGAGCCTCACAATAGGATCTATCTGAGGAAGTACTATGCTTAGAAAATCTTGCATGTGTGCTTTGTACATTATTGTACCATATAATTTGGTTTTGTGTGTCTTTACTTTTGCGTATAAGGGTTGTTTCATCTTTAACTTCTTATACCCTGCTTTGTGTTTGAATGTGTAGATGCCAACATATTTCCCCATATATTTTGGATTTGTGGATGGTGCTAACCGACATGCCTAGAACTTAGCTTCTGTATCTTGGACCATTTACCATTCTGGTGGGTTGGTAAGTTCACGAGAGATCTATTTTGGACCTGCAACCAATAATGTTGCATTAAATCATGTCGTAATTGGACTTTTGACCGAGGACACCTATCTTAACATATATCAGATAATCATTAGTCTTGATTCCCAACTTGTTGTTTGTCAACTTAATCATGTTTATGCTATTCACAATCCAATATTGCTATGTATCTATTTGAGGGTTCACCGTCTCGAGAGGTCTTTTGCTCACATAGAATACAAAAACATATCAAGAGAACTTAATGTAATTACAGATTCATCAACAAATTATATGTTGGATTGACATCTCACACATAGATCAATATTCAAAATCATAAAGCATAAATAAAAAAACATCACATCATTTTAAAAAAACAAGTA
>JASDQU010436058.1:64713-87867 GCA_032191745.1 Picea mariana
AAGGTCGGGAGTTCGGAAGTGAGAGTCTGGGTGGCTTCGCATCCTGAAAGTCCCGAAATGCGAACCATCTCTCATAAGCACACGGTCATACCTTGTGGTCGTATGGGGAAAGCTCACGTCTTATGTGGGTTTGCGCAGTCAGGGTTCAATGAGGTCTGTGGATTTGTTAACAAGACCCCGGTAGGGAGTCGAAGAGCTGATTTGGCTCGAAAACGAGAATATAAAAATTTTATTTTTATTCACGCCCATTGTGGGGGTGTTACAAATTGGTATCAGAGCATGGTTATAACACTTGGCCTTCTTGGGCTCATGAACGAATTGCGCAGAAACTCCATTTGAAGTACTCTTAAAAAGAGTAACCCTCTATCTTAACCCCCTTTACCAAAATTTGAAGTTAAGAATGAAATTTATATTGTGTGTATGCATTTAGGAAATATGAATTATGTGTTGGTTGTGAATGAATATAGTGTTGACTAACAACAAGTGTTTTTGGTCTGCACACAAGCAGACGATCAACCGTGGGAAACTGCAGACGTATAGAATGGTGACGCGCCACGAAGTGGGAGATGGCTCCCACAATAGAGACGAAGAGTCTGACGAAAGGAGGGCGGTAGAGACCCCTCCAGATCTAGTTGAGACTGTGAGGAGCCTCATGGTCGAGCAAGGGTGCCATTCCCCTTATTTTTTCCTTTTTGCCTACTTCTGCTTCCTCTTTCTTAGTCTGATCTTGAGGGGATTTTTTCCCAGAGAATCTTGATTATCTTTGACTTTGTTTGGATCGAGGATTTCATGTTTATCACTCATTTTCACCTTTTTTGAGCTTGCAAACCTCTTCTACATTGCAAGATTAGTTCACCTTGCTTTTCACTAGTTTGATCTTTGTCTCGTGATCTTTCGATTATCTGATTGATTGGAAGAGTCTGTAAAGGTTTGTCTGGTCTTCAGTTTTTGTTCAATATTCTTTAGAACATCTCAATCTTTTAAATGATTGAGATTCTTTTGCTTACCACAACCTAGCTTGAATACCTCTTTCTTGTTGTTCATCTTTAAGGATTGTTGAGTGGTTTCCTCTTCCTCTTTTTCATTATTTACGTTCTTTGAGTCTCGACATTGTTTTGAGTGCATTTCTTGTTCGATCTTTTTACTTCGTATTCCTTTGTATCTGCATCAGATTCTTGCATTGAAAGTAAGGAAGTAGAAAGAATTTGCATTTGATTTAGTTTCATTGCATTTATAATCAAACAAACAAAGATTGATTGCATTCAAAGTTTTGTGTGGTAAACTACATTGGGTTTATGCATTTGGGAATGGAAAAAGACTCTTCTCCTTTCCATAGATAGAGTTCATTGAACACAGAAGCTTTGCATCTCATTCTGTTGCACTCTTTTGGAGTCGAGTCCTAACATCATCAATTTCGCTTCCATACCGTTGAGTAAACAACAACCTAATAATCAAAACTCTAATTAAAATCTATCTATAAAATTTTCTTTCTAGGCATTCTGCAAACCTACATTAGCTTAGGTGTAGGGATTTGGAATAGGTGTTGAGAATAACTTTCCAAAGCCATAAACAAACATATAATCTTGCGATAGGGAGAGTAAATCCAATTTTCATATAAGCATATCCGGGAACCCCCTCTCACATAGGGGTTAAACACGAGGTCGTGTGCAGGAGAGCAATAGAGATTACCCCTTCGAGGCTCAACCAATCGTAGAGGAACGAGCATATATTGGGGTTTTTTCTTAAGAAATGACTGGTTTCATTTGGTCTTAGTGCTTTTTGAATCCTGAATCCATTCAGGGTCCTTTGGAGTCTTACGAGTCCACTTGTCTTCAGTTCTCTTGAAGAGCTTCAGACTTTGATATCCTRCCCATATGTTCGGACTCGATTGTCGACTATACCAGCCCAGAGGATGAATGCGAGTTGGTAAAATTAGTGGCCTTTATCTTTACGGTTCATACACAAGGTGACGGTAAAGGGGAGTCTTTGTTGTACCTGAGTCAGACATTGGTCAAACTCACTCGGGCTCCATGGAGAGTAACCCACAGATAGACTGTGAGGGAAATTACAGCAAGGTGTAAGTCCGTTAGGTAGGTCGCCAATGTAACTGATCCACCCGCTCTATCCCAAGCCCTTTTCACTTTGATCCCACGACATTGGATTTCATCACCAACCAGAGCTTCACTGTGGAAATGTTTGTTTGTTTGGTTTTCTTCCTAGATTTTTTAGCGTGTGTTGTTTGTTTTTCCCTAGAAATCCCTTAGGGTTGTGTTTGTGTCTATGGTGTCAGTTCCTGGAATTACCAATGAAGGAACCCATTTTCCTCGGTTACAGTTTGTTTCTTCTTCTGTGGGACACGTTGGTCCTCCTTATATCGCCACTTTGACTCTTCCTGGATTCACTATTGGGTTACCGGTCTGGTTGTTTTCCACTCTGGTGAATGTAAATTCTCCTAGTGCTTCGTGCGTAAGCACTCCACCCCAGGACCATCAACCTCATATTGATCCTCTACCTTCTTTGCCCATAGGGTCTTCTTCCTGTTATTCCTATTGACCTAGTTAAAGCTCTACAACTAGTAACCTAACCAGGTAGATAAGAAGAAGAAGAAAAGGAAGATTAAGAAGAAGAAAAATAAGCTAGGGGGAAAACTTCCAACCACTGCAGGACATGTTGAAAGCAAACAACCAAATATTGTTCATCATGTTGGGAGTGTTGATAATGTTAACAAGTATATCAAGACACATCACAAACCCAAGTTCCCTTGCAGGATTTGTAAGGGTGACCACCTTCTTAAGGATTTCCCCAGTATTCCCAAGGTTGTAGAAGTTTGGTCTCACGGTCATCAACCATCGTCATCAGTCGTTGCAGGTTGTGTTGGTGACAAACCATCAACTAGTAATAATTAGGTTGGAAGTAAGAAGAGTAAAGTCAAATTTCCCTGTTTGTTATGTAAGGAGATGCACCGCTCTTACCTCTGCCCTCATATGGATGAGGCTTCATATATGTTGGAAAAGATTGTTGATGTCCAACAACAACTTCCAACAACTTACCGTGAACTCTCTCCCAACCCGCCATTAGTTGATGAACTGGTCAATCCAGTTGATCAGGTGATCCATTTGGCTCAATCATCAATGGAGCCAGTTGATCAAGTGATCAACTCAATTTCACCTTCAATCGATCTCTCTCTCTCCCCTTGGAGAGTGAAGTTAAAGTGGTTGATCCAATACCACCCTTGGTTAATCCCACTCCTCCTAGGAAGAGTGAGAACGTCGCTCAGGTCTCTCTTGTTTCTACRGATTCTTTTGGACCAGGGGGCACTTCAACGAAACCCCCTCCGAGTAATGAGGCCATTCTTTTAGATTGGGGTGCACTGCTGGAATCTCATCTCCCTTCCTATATACCTTTCCAAATCATTGTTTAGGTTTGTGGTAGGGACATTCCTCAAACTATTGTCAATGAGGGTGCATCCATTAGTATTGTGTTCTCCATTGCTTGGAAAGCTTTAGGTTCTCCTTTGCTTGCGCCAGTGACTCAGAATTTGTTGGCTTTTAACATAATAGTTACTCAACTTTTAGGGATCCTTCCTCAATTTCCTATTACTTTGGGAGGAAAAACTGTCTGTGTTGATGCTATGGTGGTCCACGACCCCTTGGATTTTAATTTTATCCTTGGGCGAGACTATTTTTATGCTATGAAGGTTGTTGTATCCACAGTCTTTCGATTGATGTGTTTACCTCACAATGGAAACATGGTGACCATAGACCAACTTTCATTCATTGGCCCTCATATGATGGCCAACCATCTGACTTCCCTGAATGGTCCTTACATGCCAGCGACATCTGCCCCACCACAGGTCAATTATTTGGCAACCTGTCCCATGCGTTCAACTCCGAATGAAAAGGAATATCTCCCTTCTTATGATTTAGATCCAGTAGTTGACATGGTGGTCTCTTCGATAGGGCTATTAGAGCTTGATCTCCCTACGCCTATCGTAGCCCTCGACATGTATTCCTTCCAAAGTGTAGCTTTGCCATCTAGCGAAGATCTCTTGGAAGCCATGATTGAGGTTTGTCCCTTTACATGTATTATTCCAGAGCATTGTCCTCTTGGAAGCCATGATCAAGTAGAGGTCTTTGAGCATAGTTTGTTTGTTGATTTTAAGATCGTTAAAGAATGAAAACCAACTTCGAGCATAGTTATTTTCCCATGTCAACCTTGTCAAAAAATGAAACAACCGCCTCTATCATTCAGTCAAGTCTTTCGCTAGATCTTGTAAATGTTGAGTCAAGTCTTTCACTAGCTCTCGTAACTTAACCTTTTTTTCATGTGCCTTTTTCTATTGACCCTTTTTCTCCATTTCGTACAGAAATAGGTGACAACTTAAGCGTCGATGGATGAAACAATGCTTGGGGGAAAGGTCTCCGGCCTCTAGACATCATGTTGGAGCAAGACCACTAGCTTCTATCATGCAAGCTAGGGGAAAACTACCTTCAGAGAAACACGCTGCTAGGAGTGATCCTCACTCGAGGGTCATTCCCATCGTAACGTAGTAGTTTCTCTAGAACATGCTTAGTCTTTGTTCTTTCACGAGATCATAAAAACAAGAGAATAGGTTACCGAGCTCAGTTTTTGTTCTTTCTCATGCTCATTAAAACATGAGAATAGGTTACTAAGTGTACTTTTATCTCTTTTTCAGACTTGTAAAAGCTATACTAAAAATGAACTCTTTAGAGTCTCCTTTAAGCTCTTTTCAGACTCCCTAAACATGAAAATATTATTGAGTGATCTTGATTCCTTTCACACTCGTTAAAAGGTTTGAAAGGGCATCTTTCAAGTGGTGGTTTATCTTTTTTTGGGCCTCACAAGACTAATTACAAAAAACGACTCCTCTAATCAACCGTGATTAGAAGAGTTCTCCCCTGTATTGTTTTAAACTTTTTTTGGGCTTGGGAGACTAAATTTATGAAAAAGTCATCCATGGAGTCATCTTTAAGTTCTTTTTAGACTCTCCAAACATGAAAAACGATCGAGTTTACATTTTTTGGGCTCCTAAAATTATGCATCGAAGTACCTATGTGAGTCCAATATCCAGGACCCATCTAGGACATAACCCCTCCTTCCTCATGTTTGTTAAACGTATGTCGGGGGACTCATCTAAAGGATGAGCTATACTGAGCATCTGTTACCCTCCTCAAGCTCATTAAAAAGGAAAGAGGTACTCATCTATCTAGATGGGAGGGAAATTGAAGGAAGTGGGTCAAGTTTTTTGGGAATCCTTTATGGCAGTTATTGTCACCTTGAACATGGCACATGTTTGCGTCTCATCTTACAGTTGGGTAGTCTACTTGTCTCTTAGTCATACAAATTCCTTGTGTCGCCATACTTTTTCGTCCAGTTGAAGAGTGCTCTTATTTCTGTAACATTATGTTCTTAGTACTCATTGAGTTAATGATTCCAAGTCAATTGCCGTGCTTCATCCTGTTCAAGGAATGTTTCACTTCAAACCATCCATCCACAGTATCACCAATTTCCATTTCCTGTGTCAGTCCATACTCATTCGATTCACCATCTTACATCACTTTCCTGTGTTATTTTCGTGTCGATGATGGGGGATACGTCAAGGCCCTACTTCGATGAGTCTTTTCCTGTCAACTTCAGCACATTATCTAGGAATTAGACTTAGAAACCAATTAGTACCTTGGGACCCGCATGCCTCAATGGAAGGCCTCATTGCCTCCGATAATAGGTTTACATCATTGACTTCTGATCGAATGATTCCACGAATATTCAATCTCATCTTATTTATTCACATTCACTGGAATGTACTAGGGTACCTTGGGAGTCATTGTCATCATTGGTGATTTCCCTCGTACTTGTTAACAATATACATCAATGATTGGTAATCAAGTGGTTTCTACCATGTTCGATATCAAATCATCTATTCGTATGGCTAGATTTGTACCGCATCGGGATCAGGATGAAGACCCTGGGTTGGGAACTCATTATGTTATCTGCTCTGCCCAAGTTGTGATGGAGATGAACTGCGCCTTCCTCTGCCCTCATATGGATGAGGCTTCATATATGTTGGAAAAGATTGTTGATGTCCAACAACAACTTCCAACAACTTACCGTGAACTCTCTCCCAACTCGCCGTTAGTTGATGAACTAGTCAATCCGGTTGATCAGGTGATCCATCTGGTTCAATCATCAATGGAGCCAGTTGATCAAGTGATCAATTCAATTTCACCTTCAATCAATCTCGTTCTCCCCTTGGAGAGTGAAGTTAAAGTGGTCGATCCAATACCACCCTCGGTCAATCCCACTCCTCCTAGGAAGAGTGAGAATGTCGCTCAGGTCTCTCTTGTTTCTACGGATTATTCTGGACCAGGGGGCACTTCAACGGAACCCCCTCCGAGTAATGAGGCCATTCTTTTAGATTGGGGTGCACTGCTGGAATCTCATCTCCCTTCTTATATACCTTTCCAAATCATTGTTTAGGTTTGTGGTAGGGACGTTCCTCAAACTATTTTCAATGAGGGTGCATCCATTAGTATTTTGTCCTCCATTGCTTGGAAAGCTTTAGGTTCTCCTTTACTTGCGCCAGTGACTCAGAATCTATTGAATTTTAACATAATAGTTACTCAACCTTTAGGGATACTTCCTCAGTTTCCTATTACTCTAGGAGGAAAAACTGTCTTTATTGATGTTATGGTGGTCCATGACCCCTTGGATTTCAATTTTCTCCTCGGGCAAGACTATGTTTATGCTATGAAGGTTGTTGTATCCATAGTCTTTCAATTGATGTGTTTACCTCACAATGGAAACATGGTGACCATAGACCAACTTTCATTCATTGGCCCTCATATGATGGCCAACCATCCGACTTCCCTGAATGGTTCTTACATGCCAGCGACATCTGCCCCACCRCAGGTCAATTATTTGGCAACTTGTCCCATGCGTTCAATTCCGAATGAAAAGAAATATCTCCCTTCTTATGATTTAGATCCAGTAGTTGACATGGTGGTATCTTCGATAGGGCTATTAGAGCCTAATCTCCCTACCCCTATCATAGCCCTTGACATGTATTCCTTCCAGAGTGTAGCTTTTCCATCTAGCGAAGATATCTTGGAAGCCATGATTGAGGTTTGCCCCTTTACATGTATTATTCCAGAGCATTGTCCTCTTGGAAGCCATGATCAAGTAGAGGTCTTTGAGCATAGTTTATTTGTTGATTTCATGATCCTTAAAGAATGAAACCCAGCTTCGAGCACAGTTATTTTCCTGTGTCAATATTGTTAAAAAATGAAACAACCGCCTTTCCCGTTCAGTCAAGTCTTTCGCCAGATCTTGTAAATGTTGAGTCGAGTCTTTCATTAACTCTCGTAACTTAACCTTCCTTTCATCTACCTTTTTCTGTTGACCCTTTTTCTCCATTTGGTACAGAAATAGGTGACAACTTAAGCGTCGATGGATGAAACGATGCTTGGGGGGAAGGTCTCTGGCCTTTGGACATCATGCTGGAGCAAGACCATTAGCTTTTATCATGCAAGCTAGGGGAAAACTACCTTCATAGAAACACACTGCTAGGAGTGATCCTCACTCGAGGGTCATTCCCATCGTAACGTAGTAGTTTCTCTAGAATAGGCTTAGTCTTTGTTCTTTCACGTGCTTATAAAAACAAGAGAATAGGTTACCGAGCTCAGTTTTTGTTCTTTCTCATGCTCGTTAAAACATGAGAATAGGTTACTAAGTGTACTTTTATCTCTTTTTYAGACTTGTAAAAGCTATACTAAAAAKGAACTCTTKRGAGTCTCCTTTAAGCTCTTTTCAGAMTCCCTAAACATGAAAAKATTATYGAGTGATCTTGWTTCCTTTCACACTYGTTAAAMGGTTTGAAAGGGCRTCTTTCRAGTGGTGGTTTATCTTTTTTTGGGCCTCACAAGACTAATTACRAAAAASGACTCCTCTAATCAAYCRYGATTAGAAGAGTTCTCCCCTGTATTGTTTTAAACTTTTTTTGGGCTTGGGAGACTAAATTTATGAAAAAGTCATCCATGGAGTCATCTTTAAGTTATTTTTAGACTCTCCAAACATGAAAAAAGATCGAGTTTACATTTTTTGGGCTCCTAAAATTATGCATTGAAGTACCTATGTGAGTCCAATATCCAGGACCCATCTAGGACAGAACCCCTCCTTCCTCATGTTTGTTAAATGTATGACCAGGGACTCATCTGAAGGATGAGATATACCAAGCATCTGTTACCCTCCTCAAGCTCATTAAAAAGGAAAGAGGTACTCATCTATCTGGATGGGGGGGAAATTGGAGGAAGTGGTTCAAGTTTTTTGGGAATCTTTTATGGCAGTTATTGTCGCCTTGAACATGGCACATGTTTGCGTCTCGTCTTACAATTGGGTAGTCTGCTTGCCTCTTAGTCATACAAATTCCTTGTGTCACCACACTTTTTCATCCAGTCGAAGAGTGATCTTATTTCTGTCACATTATGTTCTTAGTACTCGTCGAGTTAATGATTCCAAGTCAATTGTCGTGCTTCATCATGTTCAAGGAATGTTTCACTTCAAACCATCCATCTACAGTATCACCAATTTCTATTTCCCGTGTCAGTCCATACTCATTCGATTCACCATCTTACATCACTTTCCTGTGTTAGTTTCATGTCAATGATGGGGGATACATCAAGGCCCTACTTCGATGAGTCTTTTTTTGTCAACTTCAGCACATTATCTAGGAATTAGACTTAGAAACCAATTAGTACCTTGGGACCCGCATGCCTCAATGGAAGGCCTCATCGCCTCCGATAGTAGGTTTACATCATTGACCTCTGATCAGATGATTCCACGAATATTCAATCTCAGCTCATTTATTCACATTCACTGGAATGTACCAGGGTACCTTGGGAGTCATTGTCATCATTGGTGATTTCCCTCGTACTTGTTAACAATATACATCAATGACTGGTAATCAAGTGGTTTCTACCATGTTTGACATCAAATCATCTATTCACATGGCTAGATTCGTACCGCATCGGGATCAGGACGAAGACCCTAGGTTGGGCACTCACTATGTTATCTGCTTTTCCCAAGTTGCGTGGAGATAATTTGAGCATATAAAATATTTTGGTATCATCTTCATGCTAACAATCTTATTGATATATATACTATCACATAGATCCACATTGTATTGATCTGTGGCTATGTTTTGTCATCTCGTATCTCCGTTGTGTATTTTTCGTGGCTACGATTAGTTCATGTCATGGAGATATGGATCCACATTGTATCTTTGGTGGCCATATCCTTATTCATTATTCTCATGGATCCGCAGTGTATTGGTCAGCGACCATGCTTTGAGTCATCTCGTATTCCAAGCATAGGTATGCTTGCCTCGAAAATAAAACATAAATTAATATTATTTGATGTTTGTTTGCAGCTTATGCTGGGTTCTCCCACTCCAACACCCTTGCATTGAAGAATTTGTAAAGTGTTTCGGCCACCGGTTTCTCTTATGACCTCACACTTTAGGGGAATTTGTTACACATCAAAGTGTCACATTTTTGTTTCGCACCCTAAGTGTCGCAAAGTGTCGTATGCACCTTCCCAAGTGTCGCATTTACTTTGTGAGGTGTTGCCACCCCTTGACATTGTTATCCACCAGTTTGCACAAGTTGGATTTCCTGAAGAGCCGCCAGAGAATGAGCAATCAGTGCTCATATTTGCAAAATTCAGAGTTCAACCGGTCTTATAAAAGACCCATTTTTTACGCATTTCCACCATTGTAATAAATGTCCTAAGTATGATAGATTGTAAAAGGCTATTGGCCACCCAAGACCAGGAGTGAGCACATACTTTGGAGTGCTTTTTTCTACTTGTTAATTATTTTTTCCACTTGCCTTAGTGAGAAGAAAAAATAATTTATAAGTTTTTTCACTCAAAAGACTTAGCTCCAAAGTCGGAGTATGTGTTGGCAAGCAGGTTTTGGCATGGAAAATCCAATGTCTAGAGTCTGAATGTATATAAGATCATACTAGGACATAGTTTTTGAGTCATTTGGAAATTGCGGCTAGGTTTGATAGGTTTTTTTAAAGTTTTCAGTGAATTAGTTAAATTCCCGCAAAAATGGAATTTATTAATTCAGAGTCAATAAATGTAAAAAATATGGCATCAAACATTGTCAGATGCCATATTTACAGTCGTTTTCCAGTCCAGAGCATGATGTAAACCCCTATTTCCCATCTTTCGAGACTAAAAAGTGATTATTATCACTAAAAATCAATTTTACTCGAAATTTATGGAAAAGGGGTAATTTAATTAATCTCCTAAATTTTAGGAGAACTGGAGAACATGATTGAGACATGTTTTTTTCATGTTCCCAGTTGACTGATGCCTAAAGGAGAGTTAGCTAAGGGAGAAGTCGACTTTATTGAGATGACATGGAGTGGGAGGATATCCCAATGAGGGAACTCGACTTCCTCTCCTAAGTGGCGCATTCCCAAACCCTARCGCATCTCTTAAGGGACCCATGCATCCCTTAACTAACACATCACTCCCCCTTACTCCCACTCTCACTTCCCTTCACTTGCCTCCACTCCCATTTTACTCCACTTTCTCTCCCCTTTACCTAACTCATCTSCACTACACTCCCCTTCACTCCCACACATCTCCTCTTCACTCCCATGTAACTCCCTCATATCCTCACTCATTACCTAAACCCTAAACCTAACCCTAGCGCATGCATTACTTAGGGACTGTCACCTCCCATTCCTATTTAAGAAAGGGTCGACCTCTCCTTTAGTGATTTCAGTCTTGGGCAAAGAAGCTATTGTAATACTGTTATAAGCATCTGGAATAAAAAGTCTTTGGAGGTATCTTGGTGTGGACTCAAATGTGTGGTTGTCTTGACCTAAATGGAAATATTTTTATGAGGTAAAATGTATTGATTTACATTTCAATTTTATGCTTAATTGTTAAAACCTTGTAGGTATGATATCATATGATAGGGTAAGAGTAATCTAGGTTGATTTTTCTTACTTCTTCTTTACTTCATAGATTCTTCAATGCATGCTTTATTTTTGGTTGAATTTAACATGCTTTGTGAGCTGTGTGTGTAGGGAAGGTCTTTAACAGTTTTGTGCAGGATTGAAGTGTGTAGTTACAGGTTCCTCAAGGCGGAGGATTGACAAGTGGTGGCTTCCATTGTCATCGTCCAAGAATTTGAGATCAAGCTCCCTCTTTTTCATACCAAGAGAACCCCGTAGCCCAAAATTCCATGCTCAGACGGAAGCTCCAGAAAACCGATAAAATTTCTTTCCTCTTTATTTATTTGATTGCATGCAAGTTAGAACAAGTCTATATTTCATTATCAAATATCTAAAGTTTGCATGCATGGTTTTCTAGATCGAGGCTGAATTTTGTCAATTTTAAAGATAGATTAGGCAAGTTTGAAGCAATTTCTTTGGTCTTTTCAACTAGAAACCTAATCAAATTTCTTTGCTTAGTTTTAAATTGTTTATCAAGTTGTTAGAGGTTTACTATTCACTGTTCTAAAACAGAAAACATAAGTCACTAAAAAGAGCCYAAGTTAGGTTTGTTTAAAGCCTCAAAAAGCCYTAAAATTTACCTTTTTGCCTTAAAATATTTTTCAGAAAATTTGGTAWTTTTTTTTTATTTGTTTAAAACTTCTTTCCATYGTTTCTAACTTCATTTGTTTGTTGTTCCGTTGCAAAARCAACAGGTTCAAGAGGRGATTCTTCCAGTTTTAGGCAAAATCAAGGCTCTCGGGGACCCTAGGGGTTGTGACTTYGTCAAAACAAAGTTTCCTTCTTTTCTCTTTTCTTCTTGTATTCTTCTTAACGATCTAGTAATAAGGATCCCTCTTCTTCTAAGAGAGCTAAAAGCTCAAAGAGAACTCTYKTTCTCCATTCTAATAGTGCAAATAAAAGTGGGCCTTTGTGCCTAGTTTCTTGATCCCCTTAGGGGGATTTGTGTTGTGGGTTTGTTTTTTCCTTTTTGAGTTGTGCATGTTTAAAATATAACAATCAAATACACAAGTCAAATATATCAAACACACTACAACACTCTAAGTTTCATGCATGTTAACCATTTCTCAAATTTTCATGCATAGTTAGTTAGCTGGTTTCATGTATTTTCTTTCTTCAATAAGATTTGCAACAAATATTAAATTTTCAAGCAATATCTTGTTTATCTCTCTCTCAACTACAAAGCAGGGTACATCATTTAATTGTTGCAAATTCATTTCTTTCAAGTGTTTGTGCAAGTGCCTCAATTACAAAGCAGGGTGTGTGATCTATCTCTTTCCAGTTTTATCAAGTAATTGAACCTTGCTAGTTTAATAGGGAAATCTCTTAAGATTGTGAGTTCATTGGGAGGAAAAAGCCCAAAAGTGACTTGCGAAGTAAGGCGGGCCCTCTCGGGACCTGACTGCCCACCCGTTTTGGACATCCAACACTTTTGGTGAGTTTACTGGTGAAACCATTGGGTTTCGGTAAACTCTCAGCAAGTCCAAGCAAAGAACAAACTTTCTAAAGGGGCCAAACACCTTTCATTAACTAATTACAAAATTTACCTTAATAAATTTTTCGATCTACACTGCCCACAACTCCTTTTAAGGCACTGGTTAAAAATACTTTCAATCTATCTTGTGTGAGCAATTTATCTTATGCATGTTATCTAATTCTATCTTATGCTCTTGAATGTTGCAGATTATTGTATCCTTTTGATGTATTAATGTTTCATGAGAAAAGTGTTCTTTATGATGATAAATGCTAAATGGTGAATGATTGAATTTTATTTTCAGCAATAAACTCCTAGTTTAAAGTGTTTTTCTTTCCTAGTTTAGAAATCCTTAGTTTTATTTTTAGAGGGACTACCCCCCTTGGCTTCGCTAGGAGTTAGCCTAGATGGAAGAGTTGAGGATTAGGTGACAACACCTTGAATCGAGACTTGCCCCCAAGGACACACCAAGTGGATTGAAGGTTTCTTCCACGATAACCTGGGTGTGTATTAGGACGACAACATTTTTGGCGTTGTTGCCGGTGATAAACCTTTCTATTCTCGGGTCAAGAATTTTGTTTTCCTTTTTGCCTTTTGCTTTGTATGATGCTTCTCGTTTGTTTATAATAAACTTGATCATCTGGTGACTCCACTTCAAAATAATTTTACAAAGTGTTCTGCAAGGAGGAACTCACGGTTTGCTTAGCTTCATCCTTAAACCCAAAGGTGTTTTTGGAGGAAGTTAGGCAAGCTTTCTTCTCGTAGGATCCTTAATATTTTTTTGGTCCCAGTCCATCTCTGTTAGACCTTTCCTTTTTTTTAATAAAGTCTAATTTATAAATGGATTATCTTTATAAACCTATTGATTTTTCTGCAATAAGTGGTTATCCACATTTGATTCCAGAAAAAGTAATTGAAAATTTGCCTTATTTTCAAAGTAATAATGTTATTGATGCTAAACGTCATGTTCAAAGAGTTACACATTGCTTCAACAAATGGTGTTGCAATGCCTTATATGAAGATGTGGGAATGAAATTGTTTATCTTGTCTTTTGATGATGATGATCTTGATTGGTTTACAAAACTTAAGGATAAATATATTAGAACTTACAAAGAGTTGACTAATGCTTTCATGGAAAAATGGAAGGAGAAGGAACCTTAAGTTAGAAAGACGGTCAGTTCAGATGCTTCACTAGATTTTGATGAGAAATTTACAGATGTCATCTAGGCCATGAGATTTTCTCATGCATTGCAGTTAAAGGACATGGAATCTCTCCTTGCAGAGGCAGAAGCTTGTATCAAGTATTCAAACCCTATAGAGCCAGAGCTTCACAATGAACAAGAAAAAGAGTTTCACTTAGAAATTTTGGAAGAGCCTATAGATGAGTCATTAACTGGTCATGAGGAAACAAAGGATTTTGAGTTGGAAATGATTGAGTATCCAGATAATTCAAATCCCCACCCTCCTCCCGAGGAATCCATCTCTCTAGAGAAAATTTTCAACAATTGTGATGATCTTGAAATAAACAGTGATACAAATTCCTTGATAATTCCAGTTCCAGCTCCAATTTCTCAACCATCAGATGACTTAATGACAACTAATGGGAAATTGGAGGATAGCTTTAGTCTTTCAACTCCAGATCATTATGAGCGATGGTTAGCCTTCCACCAAGTGGATTGAAGGTTTCTTCCATGATAACCCAGGTGTGTATTAGGATGGCAACATACACCATTAAAACAATTGTTCATGACACCTAAGTCATATGGGAGGAGGAAACCCATCTTTTCTAGGTCAAAATACACTTTTTCCTTCAAAAATTCAACCCATTTTTGAGAATTTATAAAGGGTGGTGCCCCCCTGACCATGTGTAGGGAGCATTGGTTCTCCCCTTCCCATGTATACAGAGCGCCACTTTTAGTGAATGGCGCCCTGTCTCTCACTAGGGGGGAGCGCCATTCTTCTTGAGAGAAAGGGGGAATCTCCTCCACCTTAATCTATGTGCCAACTCCTTTAGATTGGGTTAACTGTGTTTGACCATCATGCTTGGGCTTCACTTTAGGATGTTATTCAAACCTCAAGGAGCCATATCCCCAACCATATCCCTCATTTGCTCATGGTAGTTGTGCCTCTCAAGCCTATATATTGAGGGATTTCCAAGGTGAGAAGGAGGATTGGCGAATATCAAACCTCTGATCTCGGAGGGAAGCTTTCAGGTATCAAACCTTTTATCTTGGTAGATTTGTGCAAGGGATGGATGATGAGATCTTGGAGAAGTGTTTCATCATCATCCATGGTTTGTAAGTATTCTCTTTGGGTTCTCATTTGAATATACTTGGCCTATTTCCTTCAAGCTTGTGTATTCTTGCATGTGCTTGACTATTGTCGCTTTAATCGTCGTAGATGAATTTGTTTGTTCTAATCAACAAGAGTAGGAAGTAGTGGTTTGTCTTTGCTACCTGTTGTAGGTATGAAGTTGCACCAGTGATTTTGGAGATAAAGCTCAGATTGGAAGCAATGAGGACAAACTTTGAAACGAGGTGCATCACACCCTTTCTCCCTCTCTCTTTCTAATTGGTTAAACTAAATTCAAAGGGATGTTAGTGTCCACTTGTAGTGTTTGTGTCTTGGTATAGGGATCTGTAATCCAAGGGAGGTTTCACTCGTCCGCAGGGGAAACATTTTGTAACAGTCCGACTGACATGCACGTCGACTACCCAATCGACTAGTGTGGTGTATTGGTCGATCGCTCGACCAACTGTATCCAGATGTAGGTCAACCTCTCGACTGACTAAGCCCACGAGATGTGTGATGAACCATCAATTCTCGATGTTCCAATAGTCCATGGGGAGTGGAAAAAATAGCTTGGTGTTTGGAGAGGATAGATTGGAGTTCAAGATGCATAGAGGGTGTCTCAACTGCTTGAATGGAATGGAGTTGGGAAATAATGCCCAAACGACCTTTTTTTAGGAGCTTTTCCATTCGATGGGAACCGATGATCTTAGGAGAGCCTGTTGTGATGCCTTGGAACTTATACTGTTGTCCTTCCCGGTGGAATTACATTTTTAATTCCTTAAAATCCATGAGGATGGGACCGAGAGTGTGTAACCATTATGCACCGAGTACAATTTCACAAGCACCCATGTCGATAGAAAACATATGTGACTTCAGGTTGTACTGAAAAATTTGTAGATGCAAATTTTTACGATGCCCCCTACATTTCATGGAACCACCATTATGAATCATGATTTGAAAATTGTTGACTACACGGATATAACAATTAGTTTCTTGGGCAATGAGATGATGAATAAAATTATGGGTGATGCCACTGTCAATTAGGATGATGAATTTCAAATGCTTAATGTATCCAATTAGCTTGACGGTTTAGGGAGCGGAGAAGCTAGTGAGGGTGTTCAGTGAAATGACCAGTTCGACTATTGGTGGATCAGAGGGCGGAGTAAGATCAGTTGGCTAAGTTAGTTATGCCATAAAGGGAGCCTCTACCTCTTCATCATAAACATCCTCAAAGTTGACCATAAAAATATTTTGGTCCTTACACTTGTGCCCCATAAAATATTTGTCGTCACAATTGTAGCAAAGACCCTTGAGTTGGCATTCAATGATTTTTTCCTGGGTCAATTTGTGGATTTTCAATGGGGTGGATGGAGGGGCGGGATTAGAGGGTTTAGAGCAAGGAATAAAGGAGATTTTTTTGGTTTGGGAGGAGACAACCGGTTGTGTTTCCTTATCTTTTTTACTAGCTTCCACCCAAGTTTTGGGACGAGCCATTAGGACATGGGCACATATTTCATCCTTTAGGCCACTAATAAAGAATTCTTGAAAAAAAAGCATTTGACATGCCCTCCGTGTAGAAATCCAAGTGCTCAAAGGTAGATATAAAGTCTTCCACTGTGCCAGATTGTTTCAACTTGGTCAAAAGGCCTAAATGGTGGGTGTCAGTGTCAAAGCGTTCATAAATATCTGCAACAAATTGTGTCCAAGCCACATACCCTTGGTGCACATTTTTTCTCCATTGCCACCATTGCCATCTTTCAGGATCTAGATAAAGAACACCATAATGTAGTTTGGCTAACTCATTAGTAATGCCATGTAAAGAGAAATAGTGTTCCATTTTAGTGACCCAACCTGTGGGATTTGAGCGATCAAATTTGTTCACCTCCACTCTAGGAAGAAAGTGGTTGGAATGAAGGGATGTGGAATGGGAGGATTCAATACCTTCTAGGTTATAAGGTGGGGCAAAAGAGAAAGAATCTTGGGCTTGCTTAAACAATGTGGTCAAGTTGTTCACTACTTCTTGGGATTGTTGACAAATGGCGGTCAAGTTGGTCACTGTTATGGGAAATGTTTCTAAGGGGAGCAACCAAGAATTTATGCTAGTAATATTGGAATTAAGGTCAGAGATATCCTTCTTGTTTTGCTCATAGACTTTTTCTAAGGCAATTAGGTGGGTATCCCATTCTTGGTTATGGGTGTGGGCCATTGTGGAGGGAAATGAGTGGGTGGGTTTGCATGAAAAAAAGTGTATTGGAGAATGATACCACTACAATTAGTGAAAAGAGAGGAAGTCAATGGGATATATTCCAAATAAGGGGGCTGGAAAGGGGGTTAGGTCCACGGGAATAAAAAGGCTTAAAAATAATAGGTATCCCTGTGAGCAAGGTGAAGAGAGGAATCCAATGAGATAGGTCTCGAATAAGAGTGCCGGTGGGACCATTGTACTCTTTTTTTAAAACAGAGTTATCCTCCGGCTTGAATATTGCAACAACGAATGGCCCAAATTGTTAACATGAAAAATTATGTAAGAATTTAGCACCAGATTGCAGGAGGCAAGGAGGCACTGCAATAGATCTCGTCTATTCCTTTTATGTTATGTTTCTTTCCTAGGGGCTAGGGTTTAAAAGGTTTCTACAGACAAGGGTTTGACCTGTTCTATAGCTCTCTAATATACATGTGAGATCTAACAGTAGTGCTCAACCCAATATCTTAGAGCAACAACCAAGGAGGCTCGATCGTACCCTTAGTTGTACTACCTAATTACACAGGTACTAGAGAGTATCTTCTCGATTGCTAGTCTCGACGGTTGATCAGTTGATCTAGAGTTGGTTTTAGGAGACCTAGGGGTCTCCCGATATACCCGTTGGTATGTGGGAGTGATGGTCGTGTACATATTTTGTCTTATGCGATACTACTCGAGGGGTACCAACATGGGTTACATAGGTTTCCAACAAGGTGAAACGTTTGTTTCTAGGGAAACCCGTGAAATCATCTGTATTTCTTGCGTGTAGTCTTCCTGACCACAATTTTACCTGCTAAGCCACAGATCTTTGTGCTTTAAAGACATTGGCAATACACGTCTCTACCCTGAAGAAAAAAAATTCCCAAAGTTTCCGCAGAGGAAAGTGCTCTAATACCACTTGTTAGGTACCAGATCTATTCTATTAAGCAGAAAATGGAAACATTGCAGAAAAGTGCCAGCGGAATAATAAAATGTAGAGAACCATAACAAACAATAATACCTTTATTGATAGGAAGTGTTGGGAGGCCTTTTAGGCCCTTATAATAAGCCATCACACATTATATATATACTAGCATAGTAATGTATAGATACATGTATTAAAGTATGTAAATGCACATAAAGGATAAATGAACCTAACAAAGGATTGGTTGGAGCGGGTACAACCACTCCAACCATATCTCTATATCTCTATTGTATAAATGCTCATGAAGATGGAATATAAACTCAGATGGATATCCTTCCCACAACTTTCTCTCTTCTTGAGTACATATGTGTGTCCTTTTTATACCTCCTATAATGTAGCTCTCTTCTTGAATGCATGTCGTTATTCCCTGGACTACAACATTTTGGTTCCATTGTCATGTGACTTGAACTTGAAAAAGATAGAAAATATGATCTTGGATGAAATATTTGATCGAGATGCTCATGGAATTGTTTGATATCCTCATGGAAATAAAGAAGCTTGTGTTGAAGAGGATTTTAGAGCAGCCTTCTCCCTAGTCGGTGAGAACAAGCTCAATAAAAATTGTTTATAAACATTGATGAGTAAGAGAAATATTTTTTTTTTTATTGTTGTTGATGATTTTACTACTCCTGGTGATGTTGCATGAAAGTTTTTTTATTGTTGATGCTCGTAAATGTCACCCTATTGAAGACAAATCTTAAAAAAAAAAATCAGGAATATATATTTATAAATCATGAGAGAAATAAATATGCAAGCTTAGGTTTAAGAGGATCATGAGTTGAAGTTTTTGTGTTCTTGATTTGTTGTTGAGTATTCTCGTGGAAAGAAAATGAAGATTAAAAATATGATATACTACATATATTATGAGAGGCTGACTACATACATTGATTTGTTCATTAATATTGACCTCTTCTAAAAAAAAAAAAGATACAACTTGATTGTAAATGAAAATATGGTGATCTTTTCTTTTTTTCCAAAGAAAAAAGTGTAATTTTATTCCTTGAAAGAGACAAAATTACATTTTGTAGGTGCACATCACACCAAAAAAGTGTGTGCGAAAGCTAAATATAAGTAGGATTTTGTATGCCCTCTCTCCATGGATACTTTTTGCAAAAAAATAATAAACAAAATCACACCCAGGACAAGGTGTACAACCTTTCTGCTTAATAATGTCCTCTATATACAAGAAAAGATCACCATTATTGTGGATATTGTCTATCTTTTTGTAAAAACAAAGGCAGATTGAAATGTCTTAAAATAAAAGCATTATACAATTTTATATGCATAGTAAAGTAAGGAAAACATGTCAAAGAACGTCGATCAAGTGAAAATTGCATTTTTCAAAAGGCTGTCAAGTGGATAGATTCTGTCTGTTTTCTTTAATCTTGCAAAAGTTCTTGATCTTCTATAAAAGGCATGTGATAGAAAGCATTTGAGTCTTCCTCTTTTTTCTCAGTGATATGCCATTATCCTTGTAGGAGCTGCAATCCTTCTTTGGAAAATGAGTCTGCTACCAAGTTCCTGTCCCTGTATACATGAGATATACATGAGATATACATGAGATATAACCACAGTGTCAATGGTGTCCAACAACCTAAAGATTTCCCCCAGAACAGGACTAAGAAAAATACTGTGACAGTTTTGGTGTTTTCTTGTCCAATTTATAACATTCATAGAGTCCCCATAAATTTGTAATTGTTGTAAGCCTTTTCTTTGGAAAATGAAAATAGAAGCTTCAGGGACATAAGTTCATCATAATTGTTTATTTCGGTTCCCAATCCCATTTGTAAAAGAAAACAATGGTTTTAAGATATGTGTAGAACGACTCCTCTTCTAAAAACAAAGTTCTGAGCAACTCCATCAAAGTAAGCCCAGGGTTTTGATGTATCTATTGTCTCTTGTTGCATTACCCTTATTGCTGGTGAATTTTTGGATTGGGGGAAGTGGGAAAGTATTGAAATACTTTGAGCAACTATTAGTTCTGGAATTGTGGCTTTATCCTTGAATATTGTTGCATTTCTTGCTAGCTAGATTCCCCAGCTTAATAGAAGAGGGAGAGCTTTGATCTCTTTATTTCCTAGATTATCTGTCCAGTTTTTCCAAGCTGTTTCCACAGTTTCTCCAGCCCATATGCAATTCTTCCTGATGCTGACTGATGTTTCAGTCCAAACTTTTATTGCGAAGGGGCAAGTGATGATAATATGTATAGTGGATTCATTTGCATTTTTACAGAGGGCGCATCTCCCTAGTCCTTCTACCTGACGCTTATTCAAGATCTCCCAAGTTGGGATTCGATTATTTAAGGTTGCCCACATAAAAAAATTTACTTTTTGAGGGCATTTTAGCTTCCAAAGACCTTTCCACCACCATTTGGGTTTTTGTTGCAGTGGGTCAATGTTCAGTGTTGTGTACCCTGCTTTTGGAGTATAAAAGCATATTGGATATTTTTTTCATACTGGTTCATCATCCTTGTCAGTGATTCTGAGTTGGCCTCTTCTGAGTGTGATTATATAGTTTGTCATTGTTTCTGCTTGAATCCCATTTAGTCCCAGAAGAGTAGCAGTTTTCCAACCTTGGTTCCATAAATTTGTTGTTAAAGGATCGGCTAAACGAGAGAGGTAAAAAATACCTTGCCTGTGTAGCTGGTCAATTAGGTCCTCCGAAAGTATGTGAGAGTTTCCACTCCATGGCCATGGGTCAACACCAATTCGTAAATGATTTCCTTTACCCATCCTCCAAGCAAGACTATCCCCGACCACTGGAAAAGAAGATATCATTGCTTTCCAAATAATAGATCCACTTGTTGAAGATTGGATTGGGCTTCTGATCCAATCTTCAATTGAATCTGAAGAAATATATTTTTGTGCTACTACAAGGCTCCACAAAATGGTGTCTGAGATGAGCCTCCAACATGATTTTGCTGCAAGGGCCTTAGAAAACAAGAAAATGTTTTTGAGCCCCCAACCTCCCAATGCTTTTGGCAAAGCTATGTTATCCCATTTTGACCATGGCTGAGTATACTTTTCTCTAGAACCAGACCAGATAAAACGTGCACAAATCCTTTTGATTTTTTCTAGAAATCCTTTTGGAATCCATGCTAACGACACCCAATAAATTGGTATGGCTTCCAATATTGATTTGGTCAGTGTGAGTCTACCTGCTCTTGATAACCATCTAAAGATCCAACTATTTAATCTTTTATCTAATTTTGCTATCAACCATTTCAAATCTTATTTCCTGTAGCTATTTGGCTTTAACCGAAAGCCCAAGTATTTTAATCCTTTCGAGATATCCCGAAGAACAAAATGAAAAAGTCTCTGGTACACTGACATTTCTTCTTCGTCTAGTTCCAAGGTGATGATAGTTGATTTATGATCATTTATTATCATACCTGTGGCTAAACGGGACAACGATAGGATGTCATCCAAAGTTTTTTCATCTCCAACTTTCCCATTACATAAGATAAAAATATCATCCACAAATAAAAGGTGTGTGATTCTCAACCCTATTGCAACTATTATTCCTTGAAAAGTCCCCGACCTGGTTGCTGCATCGATAGCTTCCTCAGACCCTCAACTACCAGAAGGAATAGAAGGGGGGGGAAAGGACATCCTTGATGCAGTCCTCTTTCATATTTGAAGAAGGGGGAGGCTGCCCCATTGATGAGTACTGCAAAAGATACCGAGGAAATGCATGCCATCACCCATTTTATAAATGGAACTTGAAAGCCAAGGTGAGTGAAAAGAAGACGGACATATGCCCAATTCACTCTATTAAATGATTTTGAAAGATCGATCTTTAGAATTGCTCCTTTTGATCTTGTAGTCTTTAGGCTATGAAGGCCTTCTTGTGCTACCCCTATTGCGTCATGAATTTGTCTCCTTTCTAGAAACCCAAACTGTTCCTTGGATATGTCTTTTGAAAGAAAAGGCTTTAGTCTGCAAGCTATGGTTTTGGCAATAATCTTGTAGATACAGTTACATAAAGAGATTGGCCTGAAATCATCAAAGGTTTGCGGATCATTTGCCTTTGGGATGAGGGCAATAAAGGTAGTATTGAAAAGCCCATGGATTCTACCATTGGTTCGAGATTCCTCGATAACCTTTAACATATCTGTGCCAATCAGGTCAAAAAAACCCCTGAAGAATTCAATTGTCCACCCATCTGGTCTAGGGCTTTTGTCCTTCTGGAAGCTTTGAAGGGTTTCTTTTATCTCTTCTTCTGTGACTTCAACAAATAAATCTTGGTTCCCTTGTTCATTCACAAAACTTGGGAGATACAAATCCACCTTAATGATTTTTGCGATGTTTATATTCCTGTCCGCTTTGAATAAGGTCTGGAAATGATTTTTGCCCAAATTTGCTAGGGATCTACCCTCCTGGTCCTTTAAACTCCAAATGGTATTTTTTTCTCTCCTCCCTTTTGCATACGCTTGAAATAATTTTGTGTTTTCATCGCCCTTTTCTAACCAAACATCTCTGCTTTTCAATCTCCACGCTTCCTCTTGTTTTGCCAGCAAGGTTCTCCGTCTTGCTTCCATGTTTTTCAAATTTTCATGAGCCAAATCTGACATAAAACCCGCCTCAAGGTCCTCTTGAAAGAGTCTCAGTTGTTCCTCAATATTTTGTAGCTCTTGTTCCTTTGCTTTTTGTTTTTCTTTTGCCCATGGAATAACTAGTTTTTATTTTTTATTCTTTTGAGATTTGTCGCAAATTGGATACCTCCTGAAATGTCCTCTGTATCCCTTATGTTAGTCCAATTTGTCTTGACCAATTGTTGAAAGCTTTCATCATTCACCCATGAGGAGTTGATTTGAAAGGGGCTGTCGGATTTTTGGGACCTCCTTCCAATTTGAGCCAAACTGGTGAGTGATCTGATTCACCTCCTCTTCCAATCCATTGACGGAAGTGTAGAGGAAGCATTGATAAATAGTCAGAGATCAAGAACCGATCTAATCTTTTTGCAACACGAGCCTCCCCTACCCTCATATTCCTCCAGGTGGGTAACATTTTTAGGGGGGCAACGTCAATAAGTCCATTAGAGGCTAACAACTGGCTGGAAAACCCTGCTTGGTTGTCTAGGTGGGCTTAGGGGCCCCAACTTTCAGCTTCCCCCAAGGAGAAATTTAGAT